>CM076579.1:1666428054-1666727862 GCA_034641835.2 Pinus albicaulis
AGTCAGAGGAGAAGCTAAATAGTTTGAATGAAAAGCTGTCGTTGGTCCTTTCAGACAATACTGCCAAGGATAATTTGGTGAAGCAGCATGCCAAAGTAGCAGAAGAAGCTGTGTCAGGTAGCCTTTGTTTCCTCTTGAATTTATCAGATCAGCATGGGAATTTCATTCATCATTTATATGGCACATATTTAGTTGCAACTATATTGTATCCTATGATGTGGGATTCCCTTTGGAAAATCTGGCAAAAATAACTTGCAGTTTTGAGCTTTCTAATTCTTAGTACTTTCAAGACCATATTTAATTTTCCTTTGGTCTTAGAACAGAATGAAGTCATTCTATAACGTCATCTCTTCTATTAATATGATGAAGTCAATTGTATTTCTTTTAGGTTGGGAGAAGGCTGAAACAGAAGAAATGGCTTTAAAGCAACAGTTTGATACCGTAACGCAGCAAAAGCTTGCACTTGAAGATCGAGTTAGCCATTTGGATGGTGCTTTGAAAGAATGCATGAGGCAGCTTCGGCAAGTAAGAGAGGAAAATGAGGAGAAAATTCATAAGGCTGTGGCGAAAAAGGCCATAGAATGGGACAAAATGAAGTTTGAGCTAGATGCCAGAATAGTTGAATTGGATCAGCTGTTACTTGAGGAAAAAACAAAGCATAATACAATGGGTAATTCTCTGCAAGAAAGTTCAAAGTTAATGGAAATACATGAAGCAAAAAATCAAGCTGAGGCTGAGATCAAAGTTCTTCAGGTGAAGCTTGAATCATTAGAAAGTGAAAATACTGCCCTAAAATACAAGCTTCAATCACTCAGTAAGGAAATGGACTCAATAATTGATGAAAGGGACCTATGTAAGAAATCTGCAGAGTCAGTGAACAAGCAAAATTCAGAAACTGTTAAAAAAACTGCTAAGTTGGAGGCTGAGTGCCAGAGACTGAGGGGTCTAGTGCGCAAAAGGTTACCAGGGCCTGCTTTGCTTGCTCAAATGAAACTTGAAGTAGAGACAGCTGGAAAGGAATCTGGGGAAGTGAAATTTAGGAAGTCTCTTGGTAGGGGGGCCACTTCACCTATTTCTTCTACAGAGTTTTCAAATGATAGTTACTGGGAACATGCTTAGAAAGAGATTGAATATCTTACAGAATGCCTGTTAGCAATGGAGGAAAAATCCAAGATGTTAAAAGACACTTTATTAAAGCGAGACAGTGAGCTTAAGGATTCTAGAGTTATGTGTGCTAGAACAGCTGCCAAACTTTCCAGTGTTGAGGAACAGTTAGAATCCTTGATGGGACAACGACAGAAACCTACTCTTGAATTGCATTTAGAAGGATCAAGAAGTGGAAGTACAAGCAATCCACCAAGCATGACCTCAATTTCTGAAGATGGGAATGATGGTGATCCTAGTGCAGAGTCATGGGCCTCAGCCCTGATTGCAGAATTGGATCAGTTTAAAAAAGAAAAAGTTTCTGGAAAAATTGAAAAGCTTAGTGATGCATCCAAGGTTGACTTGATGGATGATTTTCTTCAAATGGAGAAATTGGCCTCCATGCCTTCCGCTAGATTGAGTGAGACAGGAATAGAAAAAGGGGATAAATTGACTGAGAAGAATGTTGTATGACGTTTAAGTGCTTCATCTGTTCAAGGAGACAAGGCTTCCTTGGAAGAAACTCTTGCACAAAGAGAGCTGGAGCTTCTAGCTGCCAATCGGGAATGCTCTGATTTGGTTAAAAAGCTAACTTCTGTGCAAGAAAAATTGACTGCTTTGCAAGCTAAAAATGGTTTGAATGAATCTGCTTTAGTTAGTCTTCAAGATAAGCTTGATGCAATCCTCGAGACTGAAGCTGAGGGTGCAGACTTGCACAAGGTATTGGAGGATGTAAGAAATGCAACAGTAGTTGATGAAAGTGCAACTGATCCTTATGTTTGCAGTAGACCTTTAATGAATGTAGAATTGACTTCTCTTTCTGATCCTGGAAGTAAAATTCGTGTTATTGAAGTAGAGTTGGCAACTGCTATTTCCAGTGTTGTCAACTTTGTACAATGTATAACTCAATGGCTTGGAAATACACAGTTCAGAGCTTCTGAAATTCATAAGCTAGATGCGAGAATTCCAGAGTTTGCTGAACTAGTGGAACGGTTTTTACTTGGAAAAGAAAAAGTCGTACAGTTAATTACTGAGCTAATAGCCTTCCTATCCCTAGTTAGGACAATTTCTGCACATGATTATCATGAAATTTCACAAAATGAAGCCACTGACTTCGAAAGTCAAACATCTGACACGATCCGCTTTAGTTTCCGCAATAATTGGTCTAGTAAAGATAGTCTTTCGGGACAAGAAAGTAATAATAGCCTTCAATTTCCCTTGCCAAATGGAAATTTTGGCATAATTCGGAAGCTTAATAGCATTCAAGTTGAAAAATCAGCATTGGAAACTGAGTTGAAGACCCATGTACACGGATATGCAGATTTAGAGGAGGATTTTATGCAATTGAAGACCCAGAAAGATAATCTAGAGAGTATCTTGGCTAAAACCAGAGTGAAACTTGAGCACACGCAAGGCCAACTCACTGAGTCTGAACAAATGGTGGCAAACCTGCAAGTGCAGCTGGCTTCTGCACAGGAATCAAAGCGTTCATTAGAGTATGAATTAGGAACTCTGGCTTCACATAAATCAGATATAGAGAAGGAGCTTGTGCGATTGGAGACCAAGAATACTAATCTAGAAACTGCACTGGCAACCAAAGAGAAACTTTAACACATGCAAGAAAAACTTACTCAGTCTGAAGAAATGGTGAAAAACCTGGAAGAGCAACTTGCTTCTGCACAGGAATCAAAACAGTTATCAGAGTATGAATTAGGAGCTACGACTTTACGTAAATCAGATATTGAATCTCAACTTAAGGATAGTGAAAATGAGATGAAAAAATTGTGTGAAAAAGTGGATGCTTTAGAGTCGGAGCTTCAAGCAGAACAAATGCGCTGCTAAGATAGCTAGAAGGCATAGAAGCAACGTCGTCCACACACCAGCCTTGCACACCAGTCCTCCATCACCGAGGAAACGAAATGGATGAAATAAACTTTTATTAAAATTCCAAACTAAATCTATGGGATGCCATTAAACACAGAACATACGATTTTTTCATCTCTTTATAGCTCTATAAGATATAGAAAATGGGAATACAAATAGAAACTATATATCCCCGAAAACACAAAATACTTGGAACAATATAAAAACATCCCCTCTAAGTAAGCAGTCAAATACATATTATGCTTTTCCATTTCTTTATCTCTGAACCTGAATTTAACAAAATACATATTATGCTTTTCCATTTCTTTATCTCTGAACCTGAATTTAACAAAAGAAAAAACGAAAATCTATTCAGATGGTGGCCTTTTTGTTTTTGTAATATTCATGCTTACCATCCCGCCCATGCAAGAAAAAACCTCTGTCCCAAATCATCCCTGCCTTTTGCAAAATTATACATGTATGTATACATGAGGACAGTGGGCTCTGCAACTCCAAGAATTAGCAGGGGCTATCCACCAAAAATAGCGTGTAGAATTCCACAGATAGCAGTAGAGACCAACGTCTGAATAGCAGTTAAGGTCCCATCTAACAATAAAATGCACATTGCAGAAGATTTAGATTTATTTACTAGAGAAGAAATTAGATTTACATTGACATTGAGCTCAATATAGAAAACTAAAAGCTACTCGTGGCTCTATCAAGCTGTTCCCCAAAAGCTATAACTGGAAGAGTCGAAGCAAAGAAAATATAGGTGGTTGGCGCCAAAATCCTGCTATGAATGAAAACGAATACAGAAACCAAAACACTCATTATTACAGAGAAAACATGAGATGTATAACATGAGGAAAAAAAACTTCTGAGATGCCCAGCTAATCTTGCATTTATGGGTAATATCCCAACAACGCTAAAACCCTGCATTCGTATTACCCAACAAGATTTTCACACATACAGACGTTCAAACAAGGTGAATTGAAAAGGCTCATAATGAGACCTGATTCCAGCATTGATTCCATGGACCCAATCCTGTTTGTAACAGGGGATCCTTCCTCTAATGTCCCTTAGAAGTCCTCTGAAAGGAGCAGCAGATGGATTCTCCATTGCCTCTGAATCGAAAACTGCCAATTAGTAACGTACAGAATCAACACATAACAACAAATTTTATCCATTGGGTATGCTCTAAATCAATGTTTTAGTCCAAAAGACAATTCAAGAACTAAAGAATCAATAGCCATGGCAAGTTTGAATCATATGGGTATGTTCAGAATCAATAAACCTACCACGTTTGAATCAAACAGATTATCTGGGTATGCACAGAATCAATCAAAATTCGAAAATGGCATGATGAATATATCTGAATTTTACCCTTGCCAAGAATGATCTGCTCTTCAACCACGTCACTGCTGTTTTCAAAGTACAGAAAAAATGTGAACAGTTGCAGTTAAGAATGTCTGCAGCTTCAAACTATTACCAGTTGCATTTAAGAATATAAACAGATGGTGATGGGATCTTCTCCAAACTCTGGCACACCAGAAAATTTGCACAATAAGATGAAGTGTTAATTAGATATTACACAACACAACTGTCAAATATATACCATTCACTGCAAACTTAGAAAAATAAGGGGAGCGATAAGCAGGTGTGGAGGTGTGTGAATGCATTAACGGACCAGAGACGGATAGACCAGAGAGAGTCGGCCTTGGCCAGCAAAAAATTAGAAAATCGGTGTGCACAAAGCCCAGCCACCTCTCCGAACCACTGAAAACTGAAAAAATGGGGCGAATGCCATAGAAATCGGGAAAATCGGGGGCGAATGCCATGGAAACCTGGAAAATCGGGGGCGAATTTCATGTTTCCTGTTTTGTGCGCCCTTTTTTTGGTGGGCTAATGTTAAATAATTAATTATTTTTAAAATATTTTTTGGGCTAACTTTATTAAACTATAAAAAATGGGTTTTGTATAAAAAATTCACCCTAATAAAATTTAAAATCCCTTAAAATTCGCCCCTAAAATTATCCCTGGTTACAGTCTATTCAGATTCCAGAGTATAAATGGGAGGTCATTTCCATGGATTTCATTACAGTTCTAACGAGGAAAGTGAAGAAGCATGATTCCATAATGGTTTTTGTCGAAAGGTTGAGCAAGGTATCTCACTTCATTCCAGTGAAGCCTCTTATTCATCTAGCGAGGTAGAAAATTTCTTCATCAATGAGATAGTGAGATTGCATGGTATTTCGAAGAAGATTATATCATATAGATATGCCAATTTCACTTTCATGTTTTGGAATGAGTTATTTGCAGGTTTAGGTATAGAGTTGGCCTTCACTACAACTTATCATCCACATACATATGGATAGATGGAGAGGGTCAACAAGATACTAGAGGATATGTTGAGGATGTATGTTATGTAGCAATAGAGGAGGTGGGAGGAGTATCTTCTTTTGGTTGAGTTTTCTTACAACAATGGATATTGAGAGTCACTAAGGATGAGTCTATTTGAGGAAATTTATGGTTGGAGTTGTAATACTCCCATCAGCTGGAGTGATCCAATGAATAGGGTACGCATTGAACCATATATGTTGGCAAAAAAGGAACAGGAGATGCAGGTTATCAAGAAGAATCTAAAGGCAATACAAGATAGAGAGAAGAGTTATGCAGATCAGAAAATGGCATTTAAGGAGTTTCAAGTTGGGGAGCATGTGTACTTACGCATTAAGCCTAAAAAGAGCTCCTTGAAGAATAAATCATGTGCCAAGTTGGCACCTCAGTATTGCATACCTTTTGAGATCCTTGAGAGGGTTGGACCTATGGCCTACAGACTTGCATTGCCTCCAACAGTGAAATTTTATGATGTTTTCCATGTTTCATTGCTTAAAGGATATGTGAAAGATGTTGATCATGTGATTGAACAATCTGTATTGCAAGTGAAACCAGAAGGAGAATTCTAGTTGGAACCTTAGTGCATATTGCTGTGGAAACAACTCATGCTTCGGAATCGAGCAATCGAGTAATTTAATGTGCAGTGGAAGCACTTTGTTCCCGATGAAGCTACATGGGAGATGGTTGATCAAATGTTGGTTATGTGTCCTTCCTTATTTGTCTGTGGAGGCAAATGAGTTTTTGGTATATGTACATATTTATGTATGCTTACTATTTTAAATACCACAATGTGTTATGTTATAAAGCTCCAATAAGCGGTATGGTTGTTATGTTGTCATGTTTGTCATGATGGTTTTGCTTTTGAGCAGGTTTTTCATTGTAAATATTGCAATGAGTTGGGTTATAAAGCTCCAAAAGAAATATGTTTTGGTTTTCAACGGTCTTGTTGGTTATAAGTGTCATAGAACACTGAGGATGGTGTTTTCCTAAGGGGGAGGGGTATGTAACATCCCCATGTTAAAAGTTCATGTAATAAAGTTAATAAAGGAATAATAAGACCAAGGTCATGGGACACGTATTCCAAGTTGAATGTTGGGTAAAACATTCTAGTGGGAATCACTTATTATTTATTATGGATAAAGGGAAATTGGAAAAGGCTTTCGAAAGGAAAAAAGGCATTATTGGCATTTTATTTATGAAAATAAAGGAAAATAGAAGAAATGGAGATGAAAGGTAGCATGTTGCATGTGAGGAGGAAATTGAAGGAAAAATAGAAGAAATTGAAGAAATTAGAGGCCTCAATGATAAAAAGGTTTATCAGGATCAGTTTATAGTTCTTGTTGGCCTTTTTTCAGTTTGGCTTTGGAGTTAGTGTGATAGAGGAAAAGAGTACCAAGAGGATAAAGTAAACAAGCAAGAAAATGAAGGATGAGTAAAACAAAGGAAGGACAAGGACAATCAAGGAGGATTTGGATCAGGCAGCTTCAGCAGGAATACTTACATGTAACAAGTTTCATGTGTGATTTCCTAGATGGTTTTGGCATGCATGGTACATACATGTGTGTATTTGGTTCTCTTGTTGTCGTCGTAATGGGTTTTGCTAGGTGTGACAATGGTTGTAGTCTTGCCTTGCCAATTCCTGGATAGCCATGGTGTGATGGGATTCATTCTTGGTTGAGATTGGATTGCTGGAAGGTTTTATATCAGGGTGAGTTGTTCTCAAGAAAATCCCAATGGCTAGGGGTGGATATGGTTTTCTCTGGGAAGCCCTCAACAAGTGGGTGGAGGCAAGAAAATTCCTCAAGGGATGGTGAAGGAATTTTGAGGAATCCAAGCTTGGTTTGGTTTTGTGATCTCGAGACCGGTTTAGGTGAGCTCACGGTAGTGTGAGGGTGGAGGTGTTTTAACCCCTGGATTCCCTTTGTTGTTCATGTATTGGTTTATCCCATGAGATCCCACATTCATGCTTGAAATATGACACGAGGGTAATTGAGTAAAATAAATATCTGGTTGAGCCCAATCTATGCTCGGGTGGTATGTGGAAGTCCCTGACTTGGTTGGCTTGTGCATATGTTAATAGGAGATAATTTCCTCTTGTATTTTGTGAGTAAATATACTTGTTATGATGTGGCTTTTATGGTTTCTTTACCATTCTTATTATTCTAGTTATATGTTGGTTATAAGCATGGTTTTATGGTAGATTCTAGTTATGGCTCTTAGCATGTTTTGATTGGTAAATGAATGGCTATTGAATGCATGACCTAATAGATGTTATTACAACTATTGCGAGAGGGCATTAAACCTTCTTGTTGATTCTCATAGACATTTAAGATATCTATGCTCATATATGCATTCATGACCTATAGATTTCATGTTCACCATGTGTTTGACAAAATGACTGTCATGGTTATGCCTGGTTAGGTCAAGTCCTTGTTTAATTTTTGTGTTAAAGGCTTTGTTCTTATGTCATTTATTGTTCTAGAAGTTTCATTAAGTTCTCAGAAGTGTTTGGGAGTCAGACCCTAAGAAAGTGGCCAAGATTTCGGGGTCACATCCACAGAACTGGGAATTCTAGGTTGTAGTCGTTGGGAAGTAGGGTCATGAGAGAAACTCGAGGGTCTTAGCTACTGGCTTGCCTTGTTGTGCAAGCAACTGAGAGTCCAGGTCACTAAAAAATAAAGTTTTCTCAAGGCTTGGGCACCTAGAGTGGTTGTTTAGCTCCTAGGGGTCTTGTAGCTCTTGATGAAGGTCATTAAAGTTTCATTTTGTAGATTCAACTTCCTTAATTATACTTAGGAGGTTGAGTCATGTCATAATAACCTTCATATTGTTTAAAATGGAACCAAGAAAGATTCTAATTTAATTTTCCCTTTCATTAAATTAGAAGAAAATTGTAATTCCACATATCATGACAACTTGCAAGAGTTAAATAAGTTAGTTTGACTTAGTTGGTTCTGTTAATTTGAGTTGAGGGTATAACTTGAGTCATGTAGAGTGGATCCTACAAAATAGGAACCCTATTTGAGTTTATTTTGAGTTGTAATTAATTAATTCAGATTATTTGAGTTAAAGTCAGTTTAACTAGTTCCAATTGTTGGAGGAACTAGTGAGAGGTCAAAGTGTGGAACTTGAACTTGAACCACATGTAGTGATCAATCAGTTAACTGATAAATCAGCCATAAATAACTCATGCATGTCAGATCTGAGAGTTATCCACATGAGATTGGAGTTCAAGGGCAGTGTACTACAAATTGTATAATCATCCAAATTTTACAGGTGGTGCATGCAGTCAAAGGAAGGCCTTAGATGAATTGCATATTTGTGGATGGGGTTTTCCCTAATTAATAGGGGCTAATTACCCAAGGAAACAATGCAAGGAAATAGGGACTTGGGAAAGAAGAAAATTGGTTAAGTATTGGCCTAGGCTTGTTTAATTAAGAAGCAATGATACACATAGATATAGTGCGAAGGATTCTCAGGCTTGAGAAAATCATTGTAATCTTCTCATATTTTATGAATAATGTAATATATAGATAGCGAGGTTTTTAGCTATGGCTTTCCCCATGAAATCATTGTGTAATGTGTAATTGAATTTCTTTCTCTTGTATGTTTTGTGATTTCGTGATCATAATTTGTTTCCGCAATTGATAGAGTAGATTCGAGTCTATTGTTTTAGCAAATTACAATTAGAAGTTTGAATCTACATGGATTTTCTAGATGGTATCAGAGTAGGAATCACTATAGAAGAGAAGAATATGAGTTTTTTTTGTCCAGGTGAATCAAATTTGAATATCTATTCTTCAGGACTAGCAGAAGGATCAGGTGTCATTCTATGGATTAAGACTTGAATATGCCCTGAGGGTAGTTCGAATTACATAGCTTGGAAGGACAGGATGGAAGCAGTGTTGGAAGTCTATGGGTTGAATGAGTTCACTGAAAGTGACATTCCTAAAACTACACCAACTGATGCTGAAGATTTGGCGACCTGGAAGAAGAATGTGGCAAAGGCAATAAGGATCCTATTGGAAGGTGTTCGAGATCATATTGTCTCAAACCTCCACAGAAAGGAAAATCCATATGCAATGTGGAAGGCCTTAACAGATTTGTTTAGAACAATAGTGACCACATGAAGTTGGAACTGAAGGACAAGCCCATGAAAATCAAGATGGAGAAGGGAGACACAATACCAAAGTAATTGACTTAGTTCACCCAATGTCAAGATGAGTTTGTAAGTGTTGGTGTTACATTTTTCAAAGATGATCTGGTGAGCCTAGCACTTCTAGGCCTTCCCAAAAGCTGGCACAGCTACTAGGATTCAGTAAATGGGAGGGAGAGGATACCAAAGTGGGAGAATTTGTGGTCCGACTTGGTACAAGAATAGATTTGGTGGAACACCAAAGATGGATCCTCATCAAAGCATGATGATGAAGAGAATTGTGCCCTGGCTAGAAAGGAAAAGAAAGGGAAAGGGAATTCATCCCCTCTGTTGTGGATCATTATCTACATATCCTTTTTATATTTCATTTTGAAATTTTAAAAAGAAAAAATTAAAAAAAAAAAAAAGAATTCGAAAATATGCTATAGTATGAAGTTTTTAATACTTTAGCATAAAAAAGAGAGGAATGCAATGTATTTTCATTTTTATTTATATACATGAAGCGGGCGTCAACCTTAGGTTGATATATATATATATATATATTAAGGTTAAAGCCCGAGCAACTTCCTGAGTGGAAGTCACAATCATACAGAGAAGCTTATGGATATGCAATTGCAGGGGGTGAATTAGCCCGTCGGTTATCAAATCCCGACCCCCCGCAGTTGACTGGTCAGAGATTAGAAATTTGGTGATCAATTCAAGCCGATTAATTACTTGGGGTAAGGCAGAACTTCCGTCGTACTCGGCTGCACCCCCCCGCATGACGCCATCGACCGAGATGGAAGACAACGTCATCCACCGCTAACCGTTTCTCCGTCACCTCGCATTATGGTTTCCGTAGCCTATAAAAGGATTCTCCCGTTCAAGCTTTAATTTATTTGTGATTGTTTGCTCCGTTAAATCATGTCTACCACCTTTTTCATTACCCACGTTTTGCGAATTGCTTTCGAATTCCTATTCTCACATAATACTCAAGCGAGCATCATCGTTCGTATAATCAACTCTCGGCCCCTCCCTAGATAGCGAGAAAGATGTTCATGGCTACCTACTGCCTCCGTCAACCATCCTCTTTTGCATTACTAAGTAACCTCGAACATCGACAAGTCCCCCTCGTGTCACCGTTTGTGTTCCAAAAACTCATTTCTTCCCCAAATTCATTTCTTGGTTAGTTTCGTCCATGTACCCTGGCAAGTGTTTCGTTATGAATTCCCAGGGGGAAAATATCCTGCAGGTTTCAACACAATTAATGCGTCAAGCATTATGTTTTCCAGAAGATGAGTCTCCATTGCAGTTCTCCGAAGATTCGTTGGTTCAGTATTTTGAGGAACTTTCAAATGAGGAGTTTAATCGCTGCATGTCGTTTTTGATACCAAATCCAGAGAAAGCTCAATTTGAAGCAGGAAAGTTCATTTTGGAGGCGTTCAATGTTCAGTATAGGCCAGTTCTTAGCTGCATTACGGAAATTTTGGGAAGAGATGATGATCACGAAATTGATAAAGCAGTCTTGGGAATGTTCACTCTGATGATGAAACCAGGTGTGGTTCTAGACATCCCGTCTTTTTGGAAAGAGGTAGTAAACTCCCAGTTGATCGCCTTCCCTCTAACAGGTTTTTTCATATTTCCATCATTGGTAGTCTACTTATTTTTATATCAAAATGTTGAAGAGTTCATGAGTGTTGGTTTAAATATAATGGATAGTAATAAAAATAAGCAGTCAGTTTTGCTTTGGACCGATATGGTTAGAAAAGAAGAGAACGAAGCCGGGCTGTTTGAATTTGCTGACCATTTCATGTCTACTGCTTATAAAATTCTGAATGGAACTTTTCCTCCATGCTTTCTGCCAAAGGCCCAGGAGTTCTTACAGTTAGGACCCAATTGTAAATTTGGAGACTGGTTTGTTTTTGAAGATTACTCTGAGATAAGGCTGTATGGAGTTAGTATTGAGCCATATAGGTTCCCAACCTTTGTTCCCATGAGACTTTTTGCCCTGGAATTTATAAGGCAAAGTCTTAATGTAGATCAAGTTCATTTTCTGCCCATGAAGAAAGGATTAATGTACAAGTTGCCTATGAGTGTAGGCCCTTTTGTTGTTAACACAAGACAAGCTTTTGAAGAAGTATCAAAAATATTGGAAGGAACGCAGTTGTTGTTGGGAGAGAAATGGCCCTATGATCCACATGGGATAATTTCTCAGAGAAGGGTTGAGAATGGGTATGCTGCTTTTACACATGTGAGTAAACCTGATTTAGAGAAATTGGCTAATCCAGGAGGGTCAAGTTCATCAAAGACCAGTATTCAAACACCTGCAATTTTGGAAAGAATGAGCAAAAGAGGTAGGGAGGATGTTATTGATATCGATGATGAGGAGCCCCGAGAGGAAAAAAGGACCAAACTAGCAGAGGATCATTCCTCCAATTCACCTGGTTTTACTCTCCAGGTCAATGAAGAACAAGATTGCCTTTCATCTCCTAGTAGACAGGAACTTCACTTGGAAAAAGCTTCCTCCATGAAGCAAGTGTTCACACAGATTGAAGAAAGGAACCAAAGGATAAAGGCTAATATAGAAGCACAAGCAGAGCACAATATACCTGCTGACCAAACCAGATTGCTGACTGTGATGGATTTGGAGAAAGATCAGTTTAAGATGGCTCTGTCACATCCGACAAGAATGTCCCTTGGACCTTCAGGCAGCTTTAAGGAGTTAAATATTGTCATGGATGTTAAAAAAATCCCCTTGTGGGACAAAATGAATCTTCACATGCAGACTGGTCAGCTGATTGTAAACGATTTGAGCAAGACCAATGCTACAACAGTCAATACTGAAAATATGCTGGCAAAGGTCATTAAACAATGCAAAATGGAGAAAGCAAACGCCAGGGCATTAACAACTCAGAATGAAGTGCTGAAGAAGATTATTATGAAAATCGGCGTGGATCCAAATGATAAAGCCGCAGTTCAGAAGCTGATGAAAAGTGCAGAAGTGGAAATTTCATCATTAAGGAAAAAGTTGAAATTGCCAGCTACAGAGCACTCATTGGCAGCCGAAGTAGCTGAGGTTGAAAAGGAGAAAGAGGAATTGCGACAGCAGCTGATGAAGAAGGACGAAGAACTCACTAAGGTAAAGCAGACTGCTATAACCTTACAGAATCAAATCCAGAACCATACTTGTACTTTTGATTTTTCTGTAGGTGGAGCTGATCCTCAAGCCCAGGTTATTCAGCTAAACACAGAATTAAAGATGGTGGAGAGAGATTGTAAACAAGCCCAATCTGAATTGGCCACAGTTATCAAGATGATGCAAGGTTGGGAAGGAAAAGCAAATGAGAACGAGCAGAAGCTACAAAAAGCTGAGGATGAAATCAAAGAGCTCAAGGAGAAATTAAAGGGAAATATTTCCCTTATCAAAGCTAAGGATCTCATATGGAACGAGATCATTTCAGAAATGCAGTCAATATGGGATTCCATGAATATAATTGCCAGAGAGAAAAACATTATTTCAGAGCATGAAAAGGAGCTATTATCGGAGAAGCAGGCCGCTATTAAAAGATCAAATTGGGCCAAAAAATTCATAAATTTTATTAATGCCAAGACAGATGAAGAGTTGAGAGATATGGGGATACAGGATAGGTACTTCTATGCTGAAGAGGTAAACAAAATGATCATTAAAAATGACCTTCTAAAGGTCTCAGAGAAACGGTTACAAGGAATTAAGGAGATAATTAAGAAATTTGATATTTCGTTTGACAAGTTGACGAGGACGGGTTTGCCCTCATGCTGGAAGGAGGGAGGAGAGATTATGTCCTAGAAATTTTATGAGGATCAATTTATATTTGCAAAAAGCAGAGCAGATGGCCGACATGAGAAGACACAGATATTGAAGGGAGAAACAGTATTCAATTTCTTACAAAGGCATTTCCTTCTGCTATGGATGGTGAAGACATTGTTCACAAGTAACCTCACTCACAGTCAAGTTGTTGCCTTTACACTGGAATATCATCGTTATAAGAACGCTCCGATAACTCAAGATAAACTCTGGAAGGAATGCAAGAAATTTTCTATTGACACAGAAAAAGGATTTCCAGCCGAACAGCCACAAGTAGCCGTTCAGCCGCAAGTAGTCATTGAGTCAGCTGCTATTCCAGGAACATCAGTTCCTTTAGATTAGGAGTTATCATCTTTTATTTTGTTTTAAGTGAAGTTATGTAAATGTAATAAAATGTTTCCGAGGCATGTACCTCCGTTACAGAGAGTAGTTAAGCAGTTACAGTTAGTTAGAATCAGTTTTATAACTGAAAACCATTTTGGTTCAGATTGTATTTAAAGACATCTTAAGGAAGAAAGAAGGTTCCGAGTTTTGGACCTTGAAGGCTAATTTTGTACTGAACAATATTGAATGAATGAAAAAGCTTTGCAAGTTTATATTATCCATTTATGTTGAAGAGTTTTCTTAGTTTTCATTTCATTTTCATATCTGAGAATAAAGTAAAGTGATTAGAGCTGCAGGTCTCTTGATATTTATGTATCTAAGAGTTAATTATCCTTAATGGGCGCTCCTTTACTTTAGCTTATTTGTTATTCACTTCTTCAGGATTTTATTATGGCAGTTTCTGTTTTAAGCAGCATGACAAACTGAAATCCTTTTCTTTCTTCGTCTTCCATTTCGCTCACTTCAATATAAAGGGAACATGGCATTGCAGAACTTATAAAGATTTGATATTTGGGAATATATTATTAATATTTGAAGGTTTAATAAACAGAGACAGATATACATTTTGTGACATAATCTTTAATGTCTTGAGCACGGATTCCTGTACACAGCAAGGAATTGTTTCTCAAGGAACAACATTAATTGGCGCTGTTGCCGGGGAACGAAGAGTCGAGGATTTTCCCTAGGTTTTGTTTTACATTTCCTCTGGTTGTTCAGAGAGGAGGAAATAGTAAACTGTGATTGTTTGAAAATAGCTCTGGCTCCCAAGAAACCTCACACGAGGTCAGATACCTCTTAGCAGACAGTTCCCGTTTTGTCAAATCCTGAGAAGCTTGTTTCAAAAAAGGGCCAGAAACCAAAAATATTAGATACACCTGAAACTACACTGCTCGCACCTGGCAGCAGTTCACACCTTTTCTCATCCGAGAAAGCTTCCAAGAAACTCATTTTCTCGGAAGAAGAATCATCACCATCACCCATTCATTTTCAAGAACCCACATTAGAAGAGCAATCTTTGGATTTTGTGTCTTTTCCTTTTATAGAAACTCAGCCTCACACAGTTGCTAGCTCTTCTGCTATCGTTCATAGTCCAATCCCTATATCAGTTGTTTCCCCTTATTCATCTTTCCCTACAACTGGTATTCATTTTACCCCCGCTCAAGGAGCAGTTAACCCAGGCGTAAACATGGCAGTTCCTGCAGCCCCTGCTTTCTTGATGAACATATATGCACCATTAAATCTGCCACAACCACTGCATGATATGCCTCAGGAGTATCTCAAGTTACTCCCCAGATTTACTGGTGAAGATGAAATAACCGCAGAACAGCACTTGCCCTTGTTTTGCACTTTTGCAGAGAATTTAAACGTTGAACATTTGGATGTTGTTATGAGACTCTTTGTTCAGTCTCTAAATGGAGAGGCAAGGAAATGGTTCAAAGGATTACCGAATGGGTCCATTAATGATTGGGATGCCCTAGAAAGACGTTTTATTGAAAGGTGGGGCGAGAAGAGGGACCACGGCTATTCTTTGACTGAATTTAATGCAATCAAGAAGAAATTCGATGAAAATATGAATGATTTTGTTAAGAGATTTAACAAATTATATAATAGTTTTCCCGTTGAAATGAAACCCCCTCCTATTGGAGCAAGGGTTGTTTTTGCTGGTGCTTTTGAACCAGAATTCAGTTTCACATTGAGGGAAAGAAGGTCTCCTATGTTGGAACAGATTCGAATTGATGCTCTAGAGATTGAGGCTAATATGTCCGCTGCTGGTAAAGTTTCAGATAAAGGAAAGGCTAAAGAAGAAGCCTCAGCTCAAGATCAAAGAATTGAAGACATGACTAAGGTCATAAAAAATCTTTCAAATAAATTGGTAAAGTTGGAAATATATAGTAAGCCTGCAAGACAGAATAGAGGGGTTTTTAATCCGCAATTTAAAAAACAGCCCCTGCAAATTCTACAAAGAGAAAGAAAAGATCAAGATCAGGTGCAAGCACCTTTGTACATAGAAGCAGCCCCGTCCCATTTAGCAGATGAAGATAATGAGAGAGAAGATGATGCTTGGATCTCTGCTGTGTATATGGAAGATGATGAAACAGAAGAAGAAGTTGATGAAGAAGGGGAGAAGGAAGAGGAAGAAGCTGATCTCTCATTCGATCAAGAAGAGATGGATGATTACTGTTGACAATTCACAGACTTTATGCAATCTGAGTTGCATAAAAAGTATGATTTGAGGTCAAAAAAGAGGTTGAGGACGCAAGATAATGAAGAAAAAGAATCAGAAGTAGCACCTACTCCAATGGCGACTCCATTACAGAAGGGAAAGCAGCAAGCTGAAACATCCTAGACGAAAGATAAAGATTCTAACATTTTGGAGAAAGTGGTTACGGTTTCTAATCAGAATCTAAATTCAAAAAAGATCAAGAAGAACCTGAAAAGTTGAAAAAATCAAATCAAACTTTCAGTTTGTCGAAAGAGTTAGAAAAAGTGAAAATACAAGTACCTCTTCTTGAACTAATAAAAACACCGGGTTACAAAAAAGAAATCGCTGAATTTATCAATCTGTCTCAACCTGACGAAGTGAGCGATACAGTGAATCTGCAGGAAGAAAAGCTAGTGGTGACATTTGGACCTCATGTGGAAGAGGTAGATTCGTCTGTTCCTCCTTTTTATATATCTCTTCTCTTGCATGATTTCGTTTTGCACAATTGTATGCTAGATTCTGGCGCATCACACAATCTGATGCCATTGAGTGTGATGAAGGAGTTAAATTTACAAATCACCAAGCCATATAGAGATCTTTACTCTTTTGACTCGAAGAGGGTTAAGTGTGTAGGTCTTATTAAAGATATGGTTGTTTCATTGGCTCAAATCCCAGCCAAAAGCATTATGATGGACGTTGTACTGGCAGATATTCCAGCCAGGTTTGGTATGTTAATATCTAGATCATGGGGGGCAAAGCTCGGAGGAGTTTTGAAACTGGACTTTACATATGCTATTATTCCCGTTTTTAATGGTGAAGAAAGAAGGTTGTATAGAGAGACTAGATTTCAAAAAATTGCTACCAAGAAAGATGCAAGTAATTCACCAATTTATGGCCAAGAGAAGGACGACCTGTCTTGTTTTATGCTGCATGAGGATGCAGAATTTACTGAAGAATCTCGGGGGAAGCTTGATTCAGCAATTGTACATAAGGAACTACATTCAGATAAGCCGTGGACGTGTTATTTTGATGGCGCATTTTCCAAAGAAGGTACAGGAGCGGGTTTCATCTTTGTTTCTCCGGAAGGTAATTTGGTACCTTTTTCTTTCAAATTGGAGTTTGAATCTACTAATAATGTCGTAGAATATGAGGCATTAATTATTAGTTTGCAGACAGCTAAGCAGATGGGAATTAAATCTATGACTGTGTTTGGAGATTCAGAATTAATTATAAGACAGATCAAGAATTTATGCCAAACCAAACATCCCAGGTTACGAGCATATCAGAATGAAGTATGGGATCTGATAGAAATTTTTTTCGAAGCCTTCAATTTACAGTTTGTTCCAAGAGAAGAGAATAGACTGGCTGATTCTTTGGCTGTTGCAGCAAGTACATTCAAGCCTCCTATCAGCTTGAAACTAAGGTATGAAATAGATATGAGACATAGACCTTCGATTCCTGACAATATTAAACATTGGCAAGTCTTCGAAGATGATGAGCAGATTAAGCAGTTTCTGTTGATGACTGAAGATTTTGAAGATCATCAGATTGATTTGGAAAGTGATGAAGACGAGTTGGCTGGTGAGACTCTTAAAAAGAAGATTGGTGGTCAAGAAATTATTCAGTTGAAAGACAATGTCTTGCCAAGAGGCTTAGTACCTCTCGAAAGACTATTCGGGGCTAATGACGTTGCCGTGAATCAAAAGAAAATGAACCAAGACGAGCAGGTGGAAGATTGCAACTTGGGTACTCAACAGGAGCCTAAAATGGTCAAATTGTTCAAAGGGATCCTGAAGGAATATAAAGAAAGGTATGTAGATTTGTTCAAACAATTTAAGGATGTATTTTCTTGGTCGTATGATGATTTGAAAACATATGATAAGAGCATCATACAGCACAAAATTCCACTCAAGGATGGAGTCAAGTAACATAAACAGAAGCTTAGGCAGATTAATCCATTGCTGTTGGCTCCGATCGAAAAGGAAATAAAGAAATTGCTGCAAGCCAAGATAATCGTTCCACTCAGATATTCAGATTGGGTTTCTAATCTTGTACCCGTCCGAAAGAAAAACGGAGAGATAAGGCTGTGCGTATATTTCAGGAATTTGAACAGGGCTTCATTAAAAGATAATTATACTTTGCCGAAAATGGATTTTGTCTTACAGAAAGTGACCGGTGCTTATAGATTGTCTATGGTGGACGGGTTTTCAGGGTATAACCAGGTAGCTGTGGAGAAGGAAGATCAGAAGAAAACCGCTTTCACTATGCCTTGGGGAACATTCATGTACGCCAGGATGCCATTTGGCCTGATGAATGCAGGGGCCACATTCCAGAGGGCGATGGATATCGTGTTTGTGGGAGACGAGTTTGTGGTGGTTTATTTAGATGATGTCACAATTTTTTCAAAATCTGATGAGGAGAATTTACAACATTTGCAGAAAGCCTTCATGAAGTGCAGAAAGTTTGGATTATCACTGAATCCTAAAAAGTTTTTGTTTGCCCTAGAGGAGGGTAAATTACTTGGCCACAATGTTTCAAAGGAAGGAGTGAAGATCGATCCTGTGAGGGTCGAAGCAATTCAGTCAATTCCTCTTCCGCGAAGTAAGAAAGATATTCAGCGATTTCTCGGAAAAATTAATTTTCTAAGGCAGTTTGTCCCTAATTATGCAGAGATCGTTAAAAAGATAACAGACATGTTAAAAAAGAACGTTGAGGTGAAGTGGGACAAGGAAGCGAGGGAATCTTTTCAGAGAATCAAAGAGGATTTAAAGGAAGCACCTGTTCTAATCAGTCCAAACTATTTGAAACCGTTTTAAATCTTTTCATTTGCTTCTTCTTCAACTATTGTAGCCGTGTTATTGCAGAGAAATGAAGAAAAGTAGGAACAACCAGTTGCATATTTCAGTAAAGTTCTCCAAGATGCAGAATTTAATTATAATATATTGGAGAAACAGGTGTACGCTCTGGTAAAAGCACTGAAAGCTTTTAGAAATTATGTCCTTCATTCTCAGATCCTAGCGTACGTTCCCAATTCGGCTATAAAAGACGTGCTAGTACAAAGCGATGTGAAAGGTAAGAGGGGAAAATGGATTGCTAAAATTCAAGAGTATGATTTGGATGTAAAACCAACCAAGCTGGTTAAAGGATTGGGATTGGCCAAATTATTGATAGAATCCAACTTCCAAACATTGGGAATCAATTTGCTGGCCCCTGTGGAAGAAGCCGATGGAGAAACGCATGATAATCAATCAAAGACAGCAATTAAGTATAAATTTCTCTGCTCAGAATGGTATAAGGATATTGTACATTATTTATGCTTTCTTTCATGTCCCCCTTCAATTAATAGAGCTAAATACAGGGCTTTGAAACTTAAGGCTCAGCCTTATGTCATAATCGAAGCAAAGTTATATTGGAAGGATCCAGCTGGTATGTTGTTGTTATGTCTAACAGAGGAAGAAATTTCAGAAGTGATAAAAGAATATCATGAATGCTTGTGTGGAGGGCATTACAGCTGGAAGGTAACTGCTCATAAAATATTCAAATCTGGTTTCTATTGGCCGACTGTGTTTACTGATGTTTACAAAACAGTCAAAAGTTGTCAAAAATGCCAATTATTTGCAGAGAAGAAAAAGATAGCTCCATTACCTCTTCTCCCAGTTTTTATTGAAGAACCTTCTAGACAATGGGGGTTAGATTTCATTGGAGAAATCAATCCACCATCCAGTGGGCAGTTTAAGCGGATCCTTACTGCTACAGATTATTTTACAAAGTGGGTGGAGGAAATTCCCACCAGGAAGGCAAATGATTTGGTTGTTATGAAGTTTTTGGAGGAGAATATTCTTAGCAGGTTTGGATGCCTAGTGAAGATTGTGACAGATAATGCCCAGGTTTTCAGTTCACTCAGGTTTATTAATTTTTGTCAAACTTACAATGTAATATTGTCTCATTCTACAGCTTATCATCCACAGGGAAATGGATTAGCAGAATCCTCCAACAAAACATTGGTAAGAATTTTGAAGAAAACAATCAGTGAGAATCAAAAGAATTGGGATACGAAGCTAGTTTTTGCCTTGTGGGCAACAAGGATGACTACAAGGAGGTCTACCGGCAAGTCCCCTTATGAGCTCGTATACGGCACTCAAGCTTTATTCCCCACACAATTGGTAAAACCTGTGATTTCGTTTCTCCAAGATGCTCAAGCAGAACCAAACGCCATGATAAGAAGCATGAACAATGTGATGGAACTAAGTGAAAACATAAATCAAGTTCGGGACAACTTGCTCACTTATCAGCAGAAGATGAAGGTAATATTTGATAGAAAAGCAAAGGAAGTTTTGTTTCAGAAAGGAGATTTAGTATTGAGATGGGATACACGAAGGGAAGATAAAGGCAAACACGGTAAATTTGATCCCCTGTGGTATGGCCCATTCAAAATCAATGAAGTCAGAGGAAATAATACTTTCGTGTTGGAAAATCTGGAAGGGGAAGTGCTGGATATGCTCGTAAATGGGCAATATCTCAAGCATTATTTCCGACATTAAGCAGTTGCTGGTTCATCATTGTATATATCCGGTGTGGTCATTGTACATTTTCATCAAGCAATATGTGACTCCATGCCCGAGGTGAAGGCACTAATCTGCAGGTTCTTAGTGTTTCGTGGTAAAAACACTATCCCCAGGTGGAGCCAGATGTTGTGGATCATTATCTACATATCATTTTTATATTTCATTTTGAAATTTTAAAAAGAAAAAATTAAAAAAAATAAGAATTCGAAAATATGCTATAGTATGAAGTTTTTAATACTTTAGCATAAAAAAGAGAGGAATGCAATGTATTTTCATTTTTATTTATATACATGAAGTGGGCGTCAACCTTAGGTTGATATATATATATATTAAGGTTAAAGCCCGAGCAACTTCCTGAGCGGAAGTCGCAATCATATAGAGAATATTATGGATATGCAATTGCGGGGGGTGAATTAGCCCGTCGGTTATCAAATCCCGACCCCCCGCAGTTGACTGGTCAGAGCTTAGAAATTTGGTGATCAACGGTTCTGATTAATTACGGGGGGTATGGGTAGAACTTCTCCGCCGTACTCACAGACCCCCCGCATGACGTCATCAGCTGAGATGGAAGACAGTTGTCATCCACTGCTAACTATTTCTCCGCGTCACTCCTGCATTTATTATGGTTTCCGTAGCCTATAAAAGGATTCTCCCGTTCCGTTTTAATTTATTTGTGATTTTTTGCCCTGTTAAACCGCGTTCCGCCACCTTTGCATTACCCATTGCCTTGCGAATTGCTTTCGAATTCTTGTCAGCCATGGCCAAGCAAGCATCATTGTCTGGTTTATCAACTCTCAGTCCCCTCCTAGATAGCGAGAAAGATGTTCATGATACCACGTCGTCTGTCAACCATCCTCTCTTGCATTACCAAGTAACCCTGAACACTGACAAGTCCCCTGTGTTGTCTGCTTGTGTTC
Source organism: Pinus albicaulis (assembly GCA_034641835.2). Taxonomy (NCBI): domain Eukaryota; kingdom Viridiplantae; phylum Streptophyta; class Pinopsida; order Pinales; family Pinaceae; genus Pinus; species Pinus albicaulis. The sequence continues at coordinate 1,666,449,506 of CM076579.1, forward strand.
CAAAAACTCATTTCTTCCCCAAATTCATTTCTTGGTTAGTTTCGTCCATGTACCCTGGCAAGTGTTTCGTTATGAATTCCCAGGGGGAAAATATCCTGCAGGTTTCAACACAATTAATGCGTCAAGCATTATGTTTTCCAGAAGATGAGTCTCCATTGCAGTTCTCCGAAGATTCGTTGGTTCAGTATTTCGAGGAGCTTTCAAATGAAGATTTTAATCGCTGCATGTCATTTTTTATGCCAAGTCCAGAGAAAACTCAATTTGAAGCAGGAAAGTTCAGTTTGGAGGCGTTCAATGTTCAGTATAGGCCAGTTCTTAGCTGCATTACGGAAATTTTGGGAAGAGATGATGATCACGAAATTGATAAGGTAGTCTTGGGAATGTTCACTCTGATGATGAAACCAGGTGTGGTGCTAGAAATCCCGTCTTTTTGGCAAGAAGTAGTAAACTCCCAATTGATCGCCTTCCCTCTAACAGGTTTTTTCAGATTTCCATCATTGGTAGTCTACTTATTTTTATATCAAAATGTTGAAGAGTTCATGAGTGTTGGTTTAAATATAATGGATAGTAATACAAATACACAGTTTTGCTTTGGACCGACATGGTTAGAAAAGAAGAACGAAGCCCAAGTTGTTTGAATTTGGTTTCCACTATTTCATGACTACCGCTTATAAAATTTCGAATGGAACTTTCTGAATGGAACTTTCCTCCATGCTTTCCGCCAAAGGCCTGTGAGTTCTTACAGCTAGGACCCAATTGTAAATTTGGATACCGGTTTGTGTTTGAAGATTACTCGAGATAAGGTCGTATGGAGTTAGCATTGAGCCCTATAGGCTCCCCAACCTTTGTTCCCATGAGACTTTTTGCCTGAATTTATAAGTGTAAGTCTCTAATGTAGATCAAGTCTATTTTCCTCGCCCATGAAAAAAGGATTAATGTACAAGTTGCCTATGAAAGTGTGCGCGTTCTTTTGTTGTTAACACAAGACAAGTTGAAGTATCAAAAATATTGAAGGAACGTTAGAGCTAGATGGGAGAGAAATGGCCCTATGATCCACATGGGATAATTTCTCAGAGGAGGGTTGAGAATGGTTATGCTGCTTTTACACATGTAAGTAAACCTGATATAGAGAAATTGGCTAATCCAGGAGGGCCAAGTTCGTCAAAAACCAGTATTCAAACACCTGCAATTTTGGAAAGAATGAGTAAAAGAGGTAGGGAGGATGTTATTGATATCGATGATGAGGAGCCCCAAGAGGAAAAGGGACTAAACTAGCAGAGGACCATTCCTCCAATTCACCTGGTTTTACTCTCTAGATCAATGAAGAACAAGATTGCCTTTCATCTCCTAGTAGACAGGAACTTCACTTGGAAAAAGCTTCCTCCATAAAGCAAGTGTTCACACAGATTGAAGAAAGGAACCAAAGGATAAAGGCTAATATAGAAGCACAAGTAGAGCACAATATACCTGCTGGCCAAACTAGATTGCTGACCGTGATGGATTTGGAGAAAGATCAGTTTAAGATGGCTCTGTCACATCCGACAGGAATGTCCCTGGGAGCTTCAGGCAGCTTTAAGGAGTTAAATATTGTCATGGATGTTAAAAAAATCCCCTTGTGGGACAAAATGAATCTTCACATGCAGACTGGTCAGCTAATTGTAAACGATTGAGTGGCCCCCATGCTGCTGCTGAACAAGACTGAAAATATGCTGGCAAAGGTCATTAAACAATGCAAAATGGAGAAAGCAAATGCCAGGGCATTAACAACTCAGAATGAAGAGCTGAAGAAGATTATTATGAAAATCGGCATGGATCCAAATGATAAAGCCGCAGTTCAGAAGCTGATGAAAAGTGCAGAAGCGGAAATATCATCATTAAGGAAAAAGTTGAAATTTCCAGCTACAGAGCACTCATTGGCGGCCGAAGTAGCAGAGGTTGAAAGGGAAAAAGAGGAATTGCGACAGCAGTTGATGAAGAAGGACGAAGAACTCACTAAGGTCAAGCAGACTGCTATATCCTTACAAAATCATATTGACAGCCATACTTGTACTTTTAATTTTTCTGCAGGTGATGCTGATCCTCAGGCTCAGATTATTCAGTTGAGCACTGAATTAAAGATGGCGGAGAGAGATTTCAAACAAGCTCAATCAGAATTGCAAACAACTATCAAGATAATGCAAGGATGGGAAGGACAAGCACAGGAGAACAAGCAGAAACTACAAAAATTTGAAGAAGAAATCAAGGAGCTCAAGGAGAGATTAAAAGGTAATATCTCTCTTATTAAAGCCAAGGATATTATCTGGAATGAAATTATTTCAGAAATGCAGTCAAAATGGGATTCCATGAATATAATTGCTAGAGAGAAAGGCATTGTTTCTGAGCATGAAAAGGAGCTACTATCTGAGAAGCAGGCTGTTATTAAAAGAGCAAATTGGGCCAGAAAATTCATAAATTTTATTAATTCCAAGACATATGAAGAGTTAGGTGATATGGGGATACAAGATAGGTACTTCTATGCTGAGGAGGTAAATAAAATGATAATAAAAAATGACCTTCTAAAGGCCGCAGATAAGCAGTTACAGGGAATTAAAGAGATAGTTAAGAAATTTGAGATATCATTTGACAAGTTAACGAGAACAGGTTTGCCCTCATGCTGGAAGGAGGGAGGAGAGATTATGTCCTGGAAATTATATGAAGATCAGTTGGTATTTGCAAAAAGCAGAGCAGATGGCAGACATGAGAAGACTCATATTTTAAAGGGAGAAACGGTATTTAATTTCCTACAAAGGCATTTCCTTCTGCTATGGATCGTGAAGACATTTTTTACAGGTAATCTTACTCACAGTCAGGTTGTTGCGTTTACATTGGAGTATCATCGTTATAAGAACGCTCCGACAACTCCGGATAAACTCTGGAAAGAATGCAAGAAATTCTCTATTGACACAGAAAAGGGATTTCCAGCCAAACAGCCACAAGTAGCCGTTCAGCCACAAATAGTCATTGAGACAGCCACTACTTCAGGAACATCAGTTCCCTTAGATTAGGAATTATCATCTTTTATTATGTTTTAAATGAAGTCATGTAAATGTAATAGAATGTTTCCGAGCCATGTACCTCCACTACAGTGAGTAGTTAAGTAGTTAAAGTTAGTTGGAATCAGTTTTATAACTGAAAACCATTTTGGTTCATATTGTATTTAAAGACAATTTGAAGGAAAAAGAAGGTTTCGAGTTTTGGACCTTGAAGGCTAATTTTGTACTGAACAATATTGAATGAATGGAAAAGTTTTGCAAGTTTCCATTATTCCATCTGTGTTGAAGAGTTTTCTTGGTTTTCATTTCATTTCCATATCTGTGAATAAATTAGAGTGATTAGAGCTACAGGTCTCTTGATATTTATGTATCTAAGAGTTAAACATCCTTAATGGGCGCTCCTCTATTTTAGCTTATTTTTTATTCACTTCTTCAGGATTTTATGATGGTAGTTTCTGTTTTAAGCAGCATGGCAAATTAAAATCCTTTTCTTCTTCATCTTTCATTCGCTCACTTCAATATAAAGGGAACATGGCATTGCAAAACTTATAAAGATTTTATATTTGGGAAATATATTATTAATATTTGAAGGTTTAATAAACAGAGACAGATATATATATTTTGTGACATAATCTTTAATGTCTTGAGCACGGATTCCTGTACACAGCAAGGAATTGTTTCTCAAGGAACAACATTAATTGGCGCCGTTGCCGGGGAACGAAGAGTCGAAGTTCTTCCCTGGGTTTTGTTTTACATTTCCTCTGGTTGTTCAGAGAGGAGGAAATAGTACGCTGTGATTGTTTGAAAATAGCTCTGGCTCCCAAGAAACCTCACACGAGGTCAGACACCTCTCAGCAAACAGTTCCCGTTTTGTCAAATCCCGAGAAGCTTGTTTCAAAGAAGGGCCAGAAACCAAAAATATTAGTTACACCTGAAACCACACTGCTCACACCTGGCAGCAGTTCACACGTTTTCTCATCCAAGAAAGCTTCCAAGAAACTCATTTTCTCGGAAGAAGAATCATCACCATCACCCATTCATTTTCAAGAACCCACATTAGAAGAGCAATCTTTGGAGTTTGTGTCTTTTCCTTTTACAAAAACTCAGCCACATACAGCTGCCAGCTCTTCTGCAATTATTCATAGTCCAATTCCCATATCAGTTGTTTCACCTCATTCATCTTTTCCCACAACTGGTATTCATTTTACCCCCGCTCAAGGAGCAGTTAACCCGGGCGTAAACATGGCAGTTCCTGCAGCCCCTGCTTTCTTGATGAACATATATGCACCATTAAATCTACCACAACCATTGCATGATATGCCTCAGGAGTATCTCAAGTTACTCCCTAGATTTACTGGTGAAGATGAAATAACTGCAGAACAACACTTGCCCCTGTTTTGCACTTTTGCAGAGAATTTAAACGTTGAACATTTGGATGTTGTCATGAGACTTTTCGTTCAGTCTCTGAGTGGAGAGGCAAGGAAATGGTTCAAAGGATTACAGAATGGTTCCATTAATGATTGGGATGCCCTAGAAAGACGTTTTATTGAGAGATGGGGTGAAAAAAGGGACCACGGCTATTCTTTGACAGAGTTTAATGCAATCAAGAAGAAATTCGATGAAAATATGAATGATTTTGTTAAAAGATTTAACAAATTGTATAATAGTTTGCCTGTTGAAATGAAACCCCCTCCTATTGGAGCAAGGGTTGTTTTTGCTGGTGCTTTTGAACCAGAATTCAGTTTCACATTGAGGGAAAGAAGGTCTCCTACGTTAGAACAGATTCAAACTGATGCTTTGGAGATTGAAGCTAATATGTCCGCTACTGGTAAAGTTTCAGATAAAGGAAAGGCTAAAGAAGAAGCCTCAGCTCAAGATCAGAGAATTGAAGACATGACTAAGGTCATAAAAAATATTTCAAATAAATTGGTAAAGTTGGAAATAGATAGTAAGCCTGCAAGACAGAACAGAGGTGTTTTTAATCCCCAATTTAAAAAACAGCCCCTGCAAATTCTACAAAGAGAAAGAAAAGATCAAGATCAGGTGCAAGCACCTTTGTACATAGAAGCAGCCCCGTCCCGTTTAGCAGATGAATATGACGAGAGAGAAGATGATGCCCGGATATCTGCTGTGTATATGGAAGATGATGAAACAGAAGAAGAAGTTGATGAAGAAGGGGAGAAGGAAGAGGAAGAAGCTGATCTCTCATTCGATCAAGAAGAGATGGATGATTACTCGTAAACACCATGCATTTTATGCTCCGAGTTGCATAAAAAGTACGATTTGAGGTCAAAGAAGAGACTAAGGACTCAAGACAATTAAGAAAAAGAATCAGAAGCAACACCTGCTCCAATGGCGACTCCATTACGGTATGGTGCGTTAGTCGAAAAATCCCAGACGAAGGATAAAGATTCTAAACATTTTGGAGAAAGTGGACATTGCCTATTCTAATCTAAATACCGTAAAAGATCAAGAAGAACCCTAAAAGGACAAATCAAATCAAACTTTCAAATAGTCGAAAGAGCTAGAAAAAGTGAAGATACAAGTACCTCTTCTTGAACTCATGAAAACCCCGGGTTACAAAAAAGAAATCACAGAATTTATTAGTCTGACCCAGCCCGACGAAGTGGGTGATACAGTCAATCTGCAAGAAGAAAAGCCAGTGGTGACATTTGGACCTCATGTGGAAGAGGTAGATTCGTCTGTTCCCCCTTTTTATATATCCCTTCTCTTGCATGATTTCGTTTTGCACAATTGTATGATGGATTCTGGAGCATCACACAATCTGATGCCACTGAGTGTGATGAAGGAGTTAAATTTACAAATTACCAAGCCATACAGAGATCTTTATTCTTTTGACTCGAAAAGAGTTAAGTGTGTAGGCCTCATTAAAGATATGGTTGTTTCATTGTCTCAAATCCCAGCCAAAAGTATTATGATGGATGTTGTAGTGGCAGATATTCCAGCCAGGTTTGGAATGTTATTATCTAGATCATGGGGAGCAAAGCTGGGAGGAGTTTTGAAACTGGACTTTATGTATGCTATTATTCCCGTTTTCAATGGTGAAGAGAGAAGGTTGTATAGAGAGACTAGATTTCAAAAAACTGCTACCAAGAAAGATGCAAGTAATTCACCAATTTATGGCCAAGAGAAGGACGACCTATCATGTTTCATGCTGCATGAGGATGTAGAATTTGCTGAAGAATCTCAAGGGAAGGTCGATTAAGCAATTGTACATAAGGAACTACATTCAGATAAGCTGTGGAAGTGTTATTTTGATGGCGCATTTTCCAAAGAAGGCACGGGAGCTGGTTTCATTTTTGTTTCTCCGGAAGGTAATCTGGTACCTTTTTCTTTCAAATTGGAGTTCGAATCCACTAATAATGTCGCAGAATATGAGGCATTAATTATTAGTTTGGTGCAAGAGCGCCTACAGGTATGGGAATTAAATCTATGACTGTGTTTGGAGATTCAGAATTAATTATAAGACAGATCAAGAATTTATGCCAAACCAAACATCCCAGGTTACGAGCATACCGGAATGAAGTATGGGATCTGATTGAAAATTATTTCGAAGCATTCAATTTACAGTTTGTTCCAAGAGAAGAAAATAGATTGGCAGATTCTTTGGCGGTTGCAGCAAGTACGTTCAAGCCTCCTATCAGCGTGAAACTAAGGTATGAAATTGAGATGAGACATAGACCTTCGATTCCTGATAATATTAAACATTGGCAGGTCTTTGAAGATGATGAGCAGATTAAGCAGTTTCTGTTGATGACCGAAGATTTTGAAGACCATCAGATTGATTTGGAAACTGACGAAGACCAATTGGCTGGTGAGACTCTTAAAAAGAAGATTGGTGGTCAAGAAATTATTCAGTTGAAAGATAATTTCTTGCCAAGAGGTTTAGTACCTCTTGAAAGACTGTTTGGGGCTAATGACGTTGCCGTGAATAAAAAAAAAGCGAACCAAGAGGAGCAGGTGGAAGATTGCAACTTGGGGACTCAACAAGAACCTAAAATGGTCAAACTATTCAAAGGGATCCCGAAGAACTATAAAGAAAGGTATGTAGATTTGTTCAGACAATTTAAAGATGTATTTGCTTGGTCGTATGATGATTTGAAAACATATGATAAAAGTATCATACAGCACAAAATCCCACTCAAGGATGGAGTAAAGTCACATAAATAGAAGCTTAGGCAGATTAATCCATTGCTGTTGGCTCCGATCGAAAAAGAAATAAAGAAATTGCTGCAAGCCAAGATAATCGTTCCACTCAGGTATTCAGATTGGGTTTCTAATCTTGTACCCGTCCGAAAGAAAAACGGAGAGATAAGGCTATGCGTAGATTTCAGGAATTTAAACAGGGCTTCATTAAAAGATAATTATCCTTTTCCAAAAATGGATTTTGTCTTACAAAAAGTGACCGGTGCTTATAGATTATCTATGGTGGACGGGTTTTCAGGGTATAATCAGGTAGCTGTGGAGAAGGAAGATCAGAAGAAAACCGCTTTCACTACGCCTTGGGGAACATTCATGTACGCCAGGATGCCATTCGGCCTGATGAACGCCGGGGCCACATTCCAAAGGGCGATGGATATCGCATTTGTGGGAGACAATTTTGTGGTGGTTTATTTAGATGATGTCAAATTTTTTTCGAAATCTGATGAGGAACATTTACAGCATTTACAGAAAGCCTTCATGAAGTGCAGAAAGTTTGGATTGTCACTGAATCCTAAAAAATCTTTGTTCGCCCTGGAGGAGGGTAAATTAATAGGCCACATTGTTTCAAAGGAAGGAGTGAAGATTGATCCGGCCAGAGTCGAAGCCATTCAGACAATTCCTTTGCCACGAAGTAAGAAAGATATTCAGCGATTTCTCAGAAAAATTAATTTTTTGAGGCGGTTTGTCCCTAATTATGCAGAGATCGTTAAAAAGATAACAAACATGTTAAAAAAGAACGCTGAGGTGAAATGGGACAAGGAAGCGAGGGATTATTTTTAGAGAATCAAAGAGGCTTTAAAGGAAGCACATGTTTTAATCAGTCCAGACTATTTGAAACCGTTTCAAATCTTTTCATTTGCTTCTTCCTCAACTATTGCAGCCGTGTTATTGTAGAGAAATGAAGAAAAGCAGGAACAGCCAGTTGCATATTTTAGTAAAGTTCTCCGAGATGCAGAATTGAATTATAATATATTGGAGAAACAGGTGTATGCTCTGGTAAAAGCACTGAAAGCTTTCAGAACTTATGTCCTTCATTCTCAGATCTTAGCGTATGTTCCCAATTCAGTTGTAAAAGACGTGCTAGTACAAAGCGATGTGGAAGGTAAGAGGGAAAATGGATTGCCAAAATTCAAGAGTATGATTTGGATGTAAAACCAACCAAGCTGGTTAAAGGATTGGGATTGGCTAAATTATTGACAGAATCTAACTTCCAAGCGTTGGGAATCAATTTGCTGGCCCCTGTAGCAGAAGCCGATGTAGAAACGTGTGATAATCAGTCAAAGACAGCAATTAAGTATAAATTTCTCTGTTCAGAATGGTATAAGGATATTGTACATTATTTATGCTTTCTTTCATGTCCCCCTTCAATTAATAGAGCAAAATACAGGGCTCTGAAACTTAAGGCTCAGCTTTATGTCATAATCGAAGCAAAGTTATATTGGAAGGATCCAGCTGGTATGTTGTTGTTATGTCTTGCAGAGGAAGAAATTTCAGAAGTGATGAAAGAATATCATGAATGCTTGTGTGGAGGGCATTACAGCTGGAAGGTAACTGCTCACAAAATATTCAAATCAGGTTTTTATTGGCCGACTGTGTTTTCTGATGTTTACAAAACAGTCAAAAGTTGTCAAAAATGCCAATTATTTGCAGAGAAGAAAAAGCTAGCTCCGTTACCTCTTCTCCCAGTTTTTATTGAAGAACCTTTTAGACAATGGGGTTTGGATTTCATTGGAGAAATCAATCCATCATCCAGTGGGCAGTTTAAGTGGATCCTTACTGCTACAGATTATTTTACAAAATGGGTGGAGGCAATTCCCACCAGGAAGGTGAATGATTTAGTTGTTATGAAGTTTTTGGAGGAGAATATTTTTAGCAGGTTTGGATGCCCAGTGAAGATTGTGACAGATAATGCCCAGGTTTTCAGTTCACTCAGGTTTATTAATTTTTGTCAAACTTATAATGTAATATTGTCTCTTTCTACAGCTTATCATCCGCAGGGAAATGGATTAGCAGAATCCTCCAACAAAACATTGGTAAGAATTTTGAAGAAAACAATCAGTGAGAATCAAAAGAATTGGGATACGAAGCTAGTTTTTGCCTTGTGGGCAACAAGGATGACTACAAGGAGGTCTACCAACAAGTCCCCTTATGAGCTCGTATACGGCACTCAAGCTTTATTCCCCACACAATTGGTAAAACCTGTGATTTCTTTTCTCCAAGATGCTCAAGCAGAACCAAACGCCATGATAAGAAGAATGAACAATGTGATGGAACTAAGTGAAAACATAAATCAAGTTCGGGACAACTTTCTCACTTATCAACAGAAGATGAAGGTAATATTTGATAGAAAAGCAAAGGAAGTTTTGTTTCAGAAAGAAGATTTAGTATTGAGATGGGATACACGAAGGGAAGATAAAGGCAAACACGGTAAATTTGATCCCTTGTGGTATGGCCCATTCAAAATCAATGAAGTCGGAGGAAATAATACTTTTGTGTTGGAAAATCTGGAAGGGGAAGTGCTGGATATGCCCGTAAATGGGCAATATCTCAAGCATTATTTCCGACATTAAGCAGTTGCTGGTTCATCATTGTATATATCCGGTGTGGTCATTGTACATTTTCATCAAGCAATATGTGACTCCATGCCCGAGATGAAGGCACTAATCTGCAGGTTCTTAGTGTTTCGTGGTAAAAACACTATCCCCAGGTGGAGCCAGATGTTGTGGATCATTATCTACATATCCTTTTTATATTTCATTTTGAAATTTTAAAAAGAAAAAATTAAAAAAAAAAAAAGAATTCGAAAATATGCTATAGTATGAAGTTTTTAATACTTTAGCATAAAAAAAAGAGGAATGCAATGTATTTTCATTTTTATTTATATACATGAAGCGGGCGTCAACCTTAGGTTGATATATATATATATATTAAGGTTAAAGCCCGAGCAACTTCCCGAGCGGAAGTCGCAATCATACAAAGAATCTTATGGATATGCAATTGCGGGGGGTGAATTAGCTCGTCGGTTATCAAATCCCGACCCCCCGCAGTTGACTGGTCAGATCTTAGAAATTTGGTGATTAACGGTTCTGATTAATTACGGGGGGTGTGGGTAGAACTTCTCCGCCGTACTCATAGACCCCCCGCATGACGTCATCAGCTGAGATGGAAGACAACTATCATCCACTGCCAACTGTTTCTCCGCGTCACTCCTGCATTTATTATGGTTTCCGTAGCCTATAAAAGGATTCTCCCGTTCCGTTTTAGTTTATTTGTGATTGTTTGCCCTGTTAAACCGCGTTCCGCCACCTTTGCATTACCCATTGCCTTGCGAATTGCTTTCGAATTCATGTCAGCCATGGCCAAGCGAGCATCATTGTCTGGTTTATCAACTCTCAGTCCCCTCCTAGATAGCGAGAAAGATGTTCATGATACCACGTCGTCTGTCAACCATCCTCTCTTGCATTACCAAGTAACCCTGAACACTGACAAGTCCCCTGTGTTCTCTGCTATGAAAAGTTCAGGTGTGTTGTCTGCTTGTGTTCCAAAAACTCATTTCTTCCCCGAATTCATTTCTTGGTTAGTTTCGTCCATGTACCCTGGCAAGTGTTTCGTTATGAATTCCCAGAGGGAAAATATCCTGCAGGTTTCAACACAATTAATGCGTCAAGAATTATAATTTCCAAAAGATGAGTCTCCATTGCAGTTCTCCGAAGATTCGTTGGTTCAGTATTTTGAGGAGTTTTCAAATGAAGATTTTAATTGCTGCATGTCGTTTTTGATACCAAGTCCAGAGAAAACTCAATTTGAAGCAAGAAAGTTCAGTTTGGAGGTGTTCAATGTTCAGTACAGGCCGATTCTTAGCTGCATTACGGAAATTTTGGGAAGAGATGATGATCACGGAATTGATAAAGCAGTCTTGGGAATGTTCACTATGATGATGAAACCAGGTGTGGTGCTAGACATCCCGTCTTTTTGGCAAGAAGTAGTAAACTCCCAATTGATCGCCTTCCCTCTAACAGGTTTTTTCAAATTTCCATCATTGGTAGTCTACTTATTTTTATATCAAAATGTTGAAGAGTTCATGAGTGTTGGTTTAAATATAATGGATAGTAATAAAAATAAGCAGTCAGTTTTGCTTTGGACCGATATGGTTAGAAAAGAAGAGAACGAAGCCGGGTTGTTTGAATTTGCTGACCATTTCATGACTACTGCTTATAAAATTTTGAATGGAACTCTTCCTCCATGCTTTCTGCCAAAGGCCCAGGAGTTCTTACAGTTAGGACCCAATTGTAAATTTGGAGATTGGTTTGTTTTTGAAGATTACTCTGAGATAAGGCTGTATGGAGTTAGCATTGAGCCCTATAGGCTCCCAACCTTTGTTCCCATGAGACTTTTTGCCCTGGAATTTATAAGGCAAAGTCTTAATGTAGATCAAGTTCATTTTCTGCCCATGAAGAAAGGATTGATGTACAAGCTGCCTATGAGTGTAGGCCCTTTTGTTGTCAACACAAGACAAGCTTTTGAAGAAGTATCAAAAATATTGGAAGGGACGCAGTTGTTGTTGGGAGAGAAATGGCCCTATGATCCACATGGAATAATTTCTCAGAAAAGGGTTGAGAATGGGTATGCTGCATTTACTCATGTAAGTAAACTTGATTTGGAGAAACTGGCTAATCCAGGAGGGTCAAGTTCATCTAAGACTAGTATTCAAACACCTACAATTTTGGAAAGAATGAGCAAAAGAGGTAGAGAGGATGTTATTGAAATCGATGATGAGGAGCCCCGAGAGGAAAAAAGGACTAAACTAGCAGAAGACCATTCCTCCAATTCACCTGGTTTTACTCTCCAGGTCAATGAAGAACAAGATTGCCCTTCATCTCCTAATAGACAGGAACTTCACTTGGAAAAGGCTTCCTCCATGAAGCAAGTGTTCACACAGATTGAGGAAAGGAACCAAAGGATAAAGGCCAATATAGAGGCACAAGCAGAGCACAATATACCTGCTGACCAAACCAGATTGCTGAATGTGATGGATTTGGAGAAAGATCAGTTTAAGATGGCTCTGTCACATCCGACAGGAATGTCCCTTGGACCTTCAGGCAGCTTTAAGGAGTTAAATATGGTCATGGATGTTAAAAAAATCCCCTTGTGGGACAAAATGAATCTGCACATGCAGACTGGTCAGCTGATTGTAAACGATTTGAGCAAGACCAATGCTACAGCAGTCAAGACTGAAAATATGCTGGCAAAGGTCATTAAACAATGCAAAATGGAGAAAGCAAACGCCAGGGCATTAACAACTCAGAATGAAGAGCTGAAGAAGATTATTATGAAAATCGGCGTGGATCCAAATGATAAAGCCGCAGTTCAGAAGCTGATGAAAAGTGCAGAAGCAGAAATATCATCATTAAGGAAAAAGTTGAAATTGCCGGCTACAGAGCACTCATTGGCAGCCGAAGTAGATGAGGTCGAAAATGAGAAAGAGGAATTGCGTCAGCAGCTGATGAAGAAGGACGAGGAACTCACTAAGGTAAAGCAGACTGCTATAACCTTACAGAATCAAATCCAGAACCATACTTGTACTTTTGATTTTTCTGCAGGTGGAGCCGACCCTCAAGCCCAGGTTGTTCAGCTGAACACAGAATTAAAAATGGCTGAGAGAGATTGTAAACAAGCCCAGTCTGAATTTTCCACAGTTCTTAAGTTGATGCAAGGATGGGAAGGAAAGGCAAATGAGAACGAGAAGAAGCTACAAAAAGCTGAGGAAGAAATCAAAGAACTCAAGGAGAAATTGAAGGGAAATATTTCCCTTATTAAAACTAAGGATCTCATCTGGAACGAGATCATTTCGGAAATGCAGTCAAAATGGGATTCCATGAATATAATTGCCAGAGAGAAAAACATTGTTTCAGAGCATGAAAAGGAGCTGTTATCGGAGAAGCAGGCCGCTATTAAAAGATCAAATTGGGCCAAGAAATTCATAAATTTTATTAATACCAAGACAGATGAAGATTTGAAAGATATGGGGATACTGGATAGGTACTTATATGCTGAAGAGGTAAACAAAATGATCATTAAAAATGACCTTCTAAAGGCCTAAGAGAAACGGTTACAGGGAATTAAAGAGATGGTTAAGAAATTTGATATTTCGTTTGATAAGTTGACGAGAACAGGTTTGCCCTCATGCTGGAGGGAGGGAGGTGAGATTGTGTCCTGGAAATTTTATGAGGATCAATTGATATTTGCAAAAAGCAGAGCAGATGGCCGACATGAGAAGACACAGATATTGAAGGGAGAAACAGTGTTCAATTTTTTACAAAGGCATTTCCTTCTGCTGTGGATGGTGAAGACATTGTTCACAAGTAACCTCACTCACAGTCAAGTTGTTGCCTTCACACTAGAATATCATCATTATAAGAATGCTCCAATAACTCAAGATAAGCTCTGGAAGGAATGCAAGAAATTTTCTATTGACACAGAAAAAGGATTTCCAGCCAAACAACCCCAAGTAGCCGTTCAGCCGCAAGTAGTCATTGAGTCAGCTGCTATTCCAGGAACATCAGTTCCTTTAGATTAGGAGTTATTATCTTTTATTTTGTTTTAAGTGAAGTTATGTAAATGTAATAAAATATTTCCGAGGCATGTACCTCCACTACAGAGAGTAGTTAAGCAGTTACAGTTAGTTAGAATCAGTTTTATAACTGAAAACCATTTTGGTTCAGATTGTATTTAAAGACATCTTAAGGAAGAAAGAAGGTTCCGAGTTTTGAACCTTGAAGGCTAATTTTGTACTGAACAATATTGAATGAATGAAAAAGTTTTGCAAGTTTCCATTATTCCATCTGTGTTGAAGAGTTTTCTTGGTTTTCATTTCATTTCCATATCTGTGAATAAAGTAGAGTGATTAGAGCTGCAGGTCTCTTGATATTTATGTATCTAAGAGTTAAACATCCTTAATGGGCACTCTTCTACTTTAGCTTATTTGTTATTCACTTCTTCAGGATTTTATTATGGTAGTTTCTGTTTTAAGCAGCATGACAAATTAAAATCCTTTTCTTTCTTCGTCTTCCATTCGCTCACTTCAATATAAAGGGAACATGGCATTGCAGAACTTATAAAGATTTGATATTTGGGAAATATATTATTAATATTTGAAGGTTTAATAAACATAGACAGATATACATTTTGTGACATAATCTTTAATGTCTTGAGAACGGATTCCTGTACACAACAAGGAATTGTTTCTTAAGGAACAACACCCTCCAAATCAGATTCTGGTCAGGGAGGCAAGAATAAGGACATGTCAAAGATTAATTTTTTCACTATCACGAGTTGAGACATTATGCCACGAAGTGTATGCACAAGAAATCTGCCAAGAATCCCTTAGTAGGAGCAGTAGGTGAAGCACTTGCTTCACTAATCGAGTTGGATTTCACCCTCATAGCATGCATGGTGTCATCAGTGATGGGTAGTGTGTGGTACCTGGATAGTGGAGCCTCATTCCATATGACCGAAAACAAAGAGTTCTTCAATGACTTGGAAGAGAAGGACCTCCAAATGCACATTGAGATGGGCGATGTTGGAAGGTATAACGCGACTGACATTGGTACTGTTACTTTTCAGAGGGAGATTGGTTCTCCTCTCACATTGAAAGATTTCATGTATGTTCCAGGTTTGAAGAAGAATTTATTTTATGTTTCTATGTTGGAATATCGTGGCTGCGATGTGATTTTTAGCAAAGGAAAGATGTTCCTTCGTCACATAGGGACGAGATAGATGAAGAAGATCAAGGTTTGGGTAAAGAACCTCTAAAAATTGGATGTATAAGACTATGCTTATTTGAGCACGAAAGCATAGAAGGTGTAGAGCTGAGACATCAGTGAGTTATGCCATAGAATATTAGGCCATCTACACCACAGATATTTGAAGATCATGCACCAGATTTCTACAAGACTTCCCAAGGGTGCAATTGAGCAGTGTGATACATGAAAAGGGTGTACATTGGGGAAGTACACCAAATCCAACTTTCATGATAAGGAAAATCGAGTGCAAGCGATCCTTGAAAGAGGTCACTCAAATGTTTTTGGGCTGTTCTTGACAGCCTCCAAGGCCAAGCAATTTATAAAAAGGGTTATCATTATTGTTGTTGCTATTACAACAATTGTTGTATTGTGTTTGTTTTTGGTAATATTATGGAGAAAAAATTTCAAGGGGCATATTCCTAGAGAGACAGGGCCATCCTTAAATGTGGAGCATCGAAGAATTTCCTATGCAAAACTTGTCATTGCAACATATGAATTTAGTGATTCCAACTTGTTAGGAGTTGGTAGTTTTGGAAAAGTGTACAAAGGGGTTTTGAATGATGGCACGATGGTCACTGTCAAGCTTCTCAATATAGAAAATGAAGGGGCTCAAAAAATTTTTGACAGAGAGTGTAAAGTTTTGGGTACGGTTAGACACAAAAATCTAATTAGGATCATCACATGCTATTCAGATATCCAAATCAAAGCTTTGATATTTCCATTAATGCAAAATGGAAGCCTGGAAAAGTGGTTATATCTTGATGATGGAGAACAAAGTGGTTTGAGTTTGATTCAAAGGTTGAATATAGCAATAGACATCGCCCAAGGCATGACATATCTCCATCACCATTGTTTTGTACAAGTGATTCATTGTGATTTGAAACCCAACAATGTCTTTTTGGGGGAAGATATGATTGCATATTTAACATACTTGGCATTTCTACTATATGTTTTGCAAATAATGAAGATGTGGCTTTTACTTCCACAAATGCACTCAAAGGATCTACAGGGTACATTCCTCCAGGTACTATTTAAACTACATGCCATATTAAGAAATGTTATGATTTTCTTATGTTTATTTAACAATGTGAATTGAAAACCTTAAGATGAGTATACTACATACCATGTTAAGAAATGTTATGATTTTCTTATGTTTATTTAACATTGTGAATTGAAAACCTTAAGATGAGGATCTATGAATGCAGAATATGGAGTCGGTGGGCAAGTTACAACAAACGATGATGTTTATAGCTATGGAATAATGCTATTGGAAATTATCACTGGAAAGAAGCCCTCCCATGACATGTTTTTTGAAGGAATGAACCTGAAAAATGGATGGCTAGTAGTTTTCCAAATCGAATAATGGAAGCGGTGGACATGTGTCTATTAAGGAGGACTCGTAGATGTACTAAAGAAGATAAGAATCTCAATTTTCTTAGTTCATTAATAAATGTGAGATTGCTTTGCACAAATGAATCTCCTCAAGGAAGGCCTACTATGATGGTCATTTTGGGCATACTACAAAACATCAAAGACAGTTTTTTGAGTGCTACTTCTATTCCCAAATTCCAATCAAATATAACACATTTGTTGGGTAGTACAAGTACTACTCTCAACAACATTTGTGAAGGCCAAAGTTCTTCAACATCTTAGTTTATTGTAACAAAGTGGTGGTTGTGTAACTAAACCATGAAGAAATTTAATTCTTATTTCCCTTTCCTTCCCTGTACATAAATCTTTGTTGTTAATTGCAAGCAAATATACCATGTTAGATCCACCAATGACTAGTCTTTTGGAAATGTTTTTATGATTATAAGTTCTTTTTATCATAATCTTTAAATTTTTGTGTTATAATGTCCTTTGTACATCTATAATTGAATGTATTACATTCTAGTTGCATTAAATACATAGAGATTTTTGTATCTCTTTCAAATAATTAAAAACAAAGAAATATTGGATGAATATAATTATTGTTGTTTATTTTTTTATACAAACAACACCTTTACAATTATGTTTGCGAAAAAATATGTTTTAAACTTTTAAAGTGTATCATAATCAATATAAATTGATGCTACCCTTTAATTTAAAGAAAAGTCTTTACAAACTTCTATGACAATTAATAAGAGCTTTAGCTTTAGGTCACCATAGTTTACAAATCTATCATACCCAATCTTTAGAACATTATTGTCATAATAGATAAAGGAAAACATATAGTTTTTCTATCTTTCAATGAATTAGTTGATTTCATACTAATTTCATTTCCTAACAAATATATATGTTTTATATTTCACTTTTTTATTTCTATTACACTTTCTATCATAGAGTGTTTTTTAATGCATGGACTCAACCAATGTGAATTACCTATCCATGATACAAGCTAGTGTTTTCTTTTCTACATGTCAATGAGAGAATACATCTTATGTCAGAACCTTTGCATATGCATCAAAGCCATATCATACTTTGGCATACTGAATATTGTGCATCTTATAATGTGGATATTGAATGCAATAATTATCTTTGTGTGCATGACAATGTGCTAATGTGAATATTGAATGAAATAATTATCTTTGTGTGCATGACAGTGTGCTAGATTATAGAATTCATTTTTAAGATAAACTATTAGAAACTTTCATTGAAAATTATTTTGTAGAAATATTCTAAAGAGTCTAGTAAAGGATGATATATCATTCTAGCATGTGACATACTTTATATAATCTAATCTAAAATAGAGAAGGAAATCATAAAACGTAAAAGAATTTTTTGAGTTTCTAATCTTAACTATGATTGTTATACAGACTTTCTAGCATTTAAAAGTTGATAAGGTTATTTTTCAAATAGATTTTCAGTATTTTAGATTGAGTCATATTGGTGAACGTGATGATTGTAGTATCCAGTTTTTTTATCCCTCTCAATGTTGAATAGATCTTAGGTTAAGATGAATATATGTTTTTATCCCTCTCCATGTTGAATAGATCTTAAGTTAAGATGAATATATGTTAATTGGGCCGAGAGGCGCATTCTACAGCCCAGTATGACCCCGATGTGTAAGTATGTCAGAAGCCAAAAAAAAATGTCCGCTTGAACAATAACTTACATAAACATATAAATAAACAATTAAAAATTCGTTAAAAATAAATTTAAACTATATAAACTTAAAATATGAAGAGGTTTACTAACACTCAAAAAAGTGATATGGTAAATAAATAAAATATGGTAAATAAGTAAAAATATAAGTAAACCATAAGTATGGTAAATAAATAAAACCTCTTTTTATATTACGCAGGAGGTATGGTAAATAAATAAAAATATAAATAAACTAGAGGTATGGTAAATAAATAAAATTGATTTTTATATTTACTCAATAAACCACTTTATATTTACAAAAACTCAAAAAAAAATTGTATTTAGGTGAAGCCTATGGGACAAATTATTAATAATACCATGGGCCAAATACCATGGGACAAATTTTTAATAATACCATGGGCAAATACCATGGGCCAAATAACATATGTGTGGTAAATAAATAAATAGAAAAGAGGTATAAAGAGATAAGGTAAATAAATAAAAATATATCAAATATGATTATAAATCAACATATAATTATATACGAAGCATAAGGGTCAAATGCCATGGACCAAATTATTATTAATACCATGCCAAAAAAAACATTATTAACCCTAAAATTAATATTAAAATATTAATATTATTAAATTTAATATGTTTAGATTAATACAATATTAAATTTATTATATTGTAATATATATTAATATATCATGATATATGATAGAGGTGGAGAAATAGGGGGAGTGACAAGGGAGATATGGAGATAAATTGGAGAGGAGAGAAGAGGAATGAAGAGACACAGAGGGAGAAGAGTGAGAGAGTTAGAGAAGGGTAAGAGAGGGAGAGGGAGACATAAAGATGGAGGTGGGAGAGAGATAAGGAGAGAGGGAGGGACAAGGAGAGAGGATTGGAGGGTAGGGAGTGAGAGAGGGAGAAAGAAGGGGGAAGGGAGAGGGAGGTAGGAGGGAAAGGGAGAGAGAGAAAGGATGAGAGGAGGAGGAGAGGAGGAGGGATAGAGAGATGGAGTTGGAGACGGAGCGAGGAAAGGAAGAAGAAATACATAGAGAGGGAGTGACAAGGGAGATATGGAGAGAGAGTGTGTATGCTTATGGGTGAGATAAAGATACATAGGAGTGATGGACACAAGGGGGGAGAGAAAGAGAAAGGGGGAGTGATGGAGACAAGGGGGGAGAGAAGGATAAAGGGAGAGAAATAATAAGATAGTTGGAGAGTGAGATAGAGTGATGGGGGAAGAGAGAGGATTGGAGGACAGAGAGTGAGAGACAAAAAGAGAGTTGAGGGGTCAAATAGGAGGAGGCGAGTGAGGAATGATGAGAGAGAGGAAGAGAGTGATGGGGGAAGAGAGGATTGTAGGGGGAGGGAGGGAGGGAGGGAGGGAGGGAGAGATGGGGGAAGAGAAAGGGAGGTAGGAGATAAAGGGAGAGAGAGGAAGGAAAAGAGAGGGGACTTGAAAGAGAGGAGGAGAGATGGAGGGATAGAAATATGGATTTGGAGGGGGAGAGGAGGATGGATTGAGATATGGAGAGAGAGAGAGAGATATGGGGGAAGAGAAAGGGAGGTATGAGAGAAAGGGAGAGAGGAAGGAAAAGAGAGGGGACTTGAAAGAGGGGAGGAGAGAGGGAGGGATATAAATATATGTTTGGAGGGGAAGAGAGGGAGGGATTGAGATATGGAGCTGGATGAGGAGAGAGGGATGGAAGAATATATACATAGAGAGTGAGTAGTGGAGAGAGAGGTGGAGTGACAATGGAGAGATGAAGAGGGAGTGTGTATCTTTTGGGGTGAGATAAAGAGAAAAATAAGGGGATATGGAGAGAAGGGGGGAGAGAAGGAGAGAGAGAGGCATATGGTAACAAAGCTGGAAGGTGAAGATAGAGATAGAGAGAGGGGGGGGGGGAGAGAAAGTAAGAGAGGTAGGGAAAGAGATATGAAGATGGAGAGGGAGAGAGGGGGAGGTAAGAATAAAGACATAGAGGGTGAAATATGGAGAGAGAGACAATGGGAGTGAGAAATAAGATGGAGAGAGAGGGAGAAAGAGTAGCAAGAAGGAAGAGAGATAGAAGCGAGAGAGAGGGAGGGAAGGGGAAGAGAGAGGGAGAGAGAGAGAGAGAGAGAGAGAGAGAGAGAGGAGGAGGAGGAGGAGGGAGTGATATATAAATAGATAGATTGGAGAAAGAGAGTTTATGTTTTGGAGTTGATATAGAGAGATAGAGTGAGATATAGATATAGATGTAAGGTGAAGAGAAAAAAAGATAGATGGATAGGGACAAGGAAATTGATAGATATGGAGAGAGAGAGAGTGTGTGTTTGGTGGGGTGAGATAAAGAGAAAAAGGAGAGATGGAGGGATATATAGATATATATGGGGGAGCGAGGGAAGAATATTTATTGTCGTAGATGCATTGATTTCAGTGTAGATGGTGATTTCTAATCCTATTTGATTTCTTGCACTAGATGAATTTATTTTGGTGTAGATGTTGATTCCTAATGATATATGATTACTTACACTAGATGGATTGATTTTAATGTACATGATTTCTAATCCTATCTGATTTCTTGCACTAAATGCATTAATTTCAGTGTAGATGATAATTTCTAATCCTATTTGTTTGATTTCATTAGATGCATTAATTTTAACGTAGATTTTGATTTTTCGTTATATTTGATTTCTTGCACTAGACGAATTGATTTCAATGTATATTATTTTTAATCCTATTTGATTGCTTGCATTGAATGCATTGATTTCAGTGTAGATGGTGATTTCTAATCCTATTTGATTTCTTTCACTAAATGCTTTGATTTCAGTGTAGATGGTGATTTCTAATCTTCTTTGATTGCTTGCACTAGATGCATTAATTTCAATGTATATGTTTATTTCTAATTATATTTGATTGCTTGCACTAAATGCATTGATTTAAATGTAGATTATTTAACTAAATGCATTTATTTAAATGTAGATGATTTATAATCCTATTTGATTTCTTGCACTAAATGCATTTATTTTAGTGTAGATGGTGATTTTTAATCCTATTTGATTGCTTTCACTAGATGCATTGATTTCAGCGTAGATGTTGGTTTTAAATCCTATTTTCCTACTTGCACTAGACTCATTTATTTGAGTGTAGATGTTGATTTCTAATCATATTTGATTACTTGCATTAGATGCATTGATTTTAGTGTAGATTTTGTTTTATATTATTATTTGATTTCTTGCATTAGTTGCATTGATTTCAGTGTATATGTTGATTTCTAATTTGATGTAATTGGATGTATGATGGTACATTAATTTTAAAGTCATTGGATTAATAGTGTGTGTGCAATGATTTCAGTGTAAGCACAAAAAATTATTGACAATGTACATTGATTTTTGTGTTATAGTAATTCAACCTGTTAATATTGGAGAGCAAGATAGACAAGGTATGATGTTTACTACAATAGCTCGAGCTAAATATTTAAATGGTTTACTATTCCAACTGTCATTTTCAAATAACCAATATGAAAATATGAGAAAACTAACATGGGTGGAAATAAGAATAGTAGAAGAAAATAGTTTGAAATCGATCACAATGAAGACTATTAATAATTGACTACATTCTTATTATTCACAGTTTCTATCATTCAATACTATTACATTGTCACTTTGCATTCAAAATTTTATTTCATCATTAAAGTTATTTTACAGTATTTATCATTTCAACAAATTGAGGTAACTAATCAAATTTAAAATTAAAATGAATCAATAAATCTCAGACATATTTAATATATTTAAAATGGTTATGTTAATATTAGATGTATTTACATATTATTGATAAAATTAAGCATATGCTCCTAATATTATTGATAGATTTTCCTTGATCGCACACGACTGAAAATCCATCATCTTAACTCTGGATCTATCAAGCACCGAGAGGGATCAAATCTCTGGAGGTGAAAACCTTTCCTCAAGTTTTGCACTCAAAAAAGAGGTTTTCACCTCGAGAGATTTAATCCCTCTCGGCGCTTGATAGATCCAGAGTTAAGATGGATCTAGGCTGGTTAGTATTTGGGATTGAATAATATTGATAAATGATCAAAGATGAAATCTTGCTAAACTATCAATGTTTCTATTCCCAATACCAAGATTTTGATTAGAAAAGTAAATGACTTGGGTACCTTTTTGAAGACCTTAGTTAAGTTTTTTGGTTGAAAAACATGTCAAGAGATAAAGTTTCACAGCTAGTCTGATCATGTTATCAGAGTAGAATTATTATAATTAGCAAAATCATAGGTACATGCATACCCCATTGAAGAGGTTGTGTATCTTATAACATACACTAGTAATAGAGTAAAAGATTGGGTGATATTATTAGAATATATTTAACATGTGATAAACATTTTTTTGCCCTGAAAGGTGCAGAGTCATGCAACAACAAACTAATCTACACAAATTATACTTTTCTCCCTTTTCCAACAATCCATCCTAACTCCACTTCTCTTGATCCCATACATACTTTGATTTAGAGACATGTTAGTTCTAATTGTAGAGTACTAAATTATCAAAGCCATAACACCCGTTGTCTTGATCCCAGAAATACTTTGATTCAGAGACATATTTACTCTGATTGTAGAGTACTAAATTATCATAGCCATGATGGATTCTTGAAAATTGTCATTGATATTAGATGTCAGAGTAATGGTAGTTCTATTTTATGATGCTGTGTAGATTTGTGAATTTCATGTTGGGTGGATATCATTATCAACCAAAACCAAACACACCCATGGAAATTTTGTATAAATAATGTTTTAGTGAAGCAAAGGTTGTTGAAGAAGATCATAAAGAGAAAGGAGGCACACTATAACTTCAACCCTATTGTGAGGTATCATCATTCCTCATTCAGGAACTGGAAAAATTCAACTCTATTGTGAGTCATCATATCATTCCTCATTCAGCAACTGGAAAAGCTAACAGGCCCTCTAGGCGAGTAGTGTTAGGAGATGTTTTCGGACTCCCACGGTATGCTGAAGGTCCATTGATAACATCACTTATGTGCCAGAAAGGGTCAAGGATGCTCCATACATTGACTTCAACACGACCAGACACATGACTGGGAGATGAGGTTGGTCTGACAGTTTATTAGTATTGCAAGTTTGGTATAAGGGAAAATTTAATTTTCATATACAATACAGCACGCCACATTTGAATTTAGTGAGCACAGTTGGAAGCTGAGAGAGACAAATTTCAGCTACCAATTTCAGCTGCCATATCCCGTGCATCCCTGTAAAGGAAAATACAATAATAAGTTCAATCAACAAACCATTTAGACATGAAAAATAATGATGAAAGTAAGATTTCCAAAACATATTACCACATGGTATGTTGATGAGTAGGGTGGGCAATAAAGGGGAGAACAGTTTACAGTGAGCAATGAGCATGATGTGTTTACCAAGCAAGAAATTTCGGAAGATACTTGCAATTAGGAGGTCTTGTTCTGGAACAAAAAACACTTTGTCAGTAGATTTCATGTACATACTATAAGAAGAATAAGCATTTCCTTAATAGTTGCTAAAATGCAGAGGTCATTACCATGAGATAAGGCATTCCAAGCAATTTCCTGCACAAAGACATATTATAAGAATAATAAGAAATTTCGGAACAAAAACACTTTCTCGGTAGATTTCATGCACATATTATAAGAATAATAAGCATTTCCTTAATGGTTACTAAAATGCAGAGGTCATTACCATGAGATAAGACATTCCAAGCAATAGTATCAATCACTGCTCTAAATATCCAATTCAACTCTCCCTAAAAGTGGTTTCTGTTCATTTTGTAGTCAATCAGATTAGCATCAAAGGGAATCTCGAAGTAATGGGCGTCGATAGAACCTGTAACTGCTGTAAAGTTGAAAATCCAAAATCATATCCTCTGCTTTTGGTACCCTTCTATGGCCATTCCTCTCCTAGTCTGGTAGGAAATCATACACTTTTTCTTTTTTTTATAATAAAAGCAAAGTGTTTTGCTGTGGGTTCAACCTGGGCGATTTCTTTGGTCTCCATGAGCGCTTGGAATTTTCAGTGAGATTCAGGCATGCCTATGATACCTTTGGTCTCCATGAGCCTTTCAGTGAGTTTCAAGCATGCCTATGATGGTAGGTTAGATCGTTTTCACAGGAGAAGGGGTAGGTGGGGTGAATTTGAGAAGAATCCTGCTAAATTGAACGACGAGAAATCTAGCAAGAACATAAGAGCATGGGGTAGAAGTCAGGATTATGTAGTTAAAAGCTGCGATGTTGTTTATAACAAGAGTTTTTCAAGATGGCCCAGCTTCTTTGTGACTGACAAATGCAAACGCTCCTACAATGGCAGTTGTAGCTACAATTCCCCCAATTTTAAATGCATTGTCCAGTTCCATGACAAGATTCGTTTAAATGAAATGTCTAGTTCCACAGGAAGGTTCTTTCTAACAATAATTCTTACCAGTTTAGTTTTAAGGATTTCTTTAAAAAAAGGGCCAAATTTCATTGAAGCAATACCTAGCATATTCGTGATTTCTTCATCATAAACAATCTATAGGTGAAGTTAGTTGCTTTGCTTTAGAGATTGAAAACAAAAACCAAAAATGTTCGTAAGGCTAAAGAGAGAAGATAAAATAGTTATAGTAAATTAACATAAAATGAAGTAAGATTAGTGTAACTATATAATTAAATGACAAATTAAATATAAAGATAAAATAATTAATTAAATACAAAAATAGGAGATAAAATGATATAATATGAAAATAAATAAACTAACATAAAATAACTACTGTAACTACAGAAATTAAATATAAATTAATGGCTAGAGCAGTAAATTAGATACCTACTATGGGTCAATCAGTTAAGAAGAAATGTAATGAATTAGAATTGCTGATTGAAATAATTGTGAGCAACCACAATATTGTAGGTTTCTTCCTTTTGTCCAAATTTGTAACATGCATTAGTGGATTGTGTGAGAAACCACAATATTGTAGGTTTCTTCATTTTGTCCAAATTTGTAACATGCATTAGTGGATTGTGTGAGAAACCATAATATTGTAGGTTTTCTTCCTCTTGACCAAACTTTTGTAACTTGCATTAGCCAATTGAGATTCCCTCATCAAATTGGAAGTTACCAAAGAACCACACATAACGGTGAATTGAGAGTCATTGAATATGCCAACTACACCCAACATGTGCAATGGATGCATAAGGATATTGTGCTCAACCTAGAATAGGATCATGAAATTGAAAATAACGGAGATTTATAGAGGCATACAATCAGAGAAGCTTCCTTGACTAATAGGATAGATCAAGAAAATGTCAATAGTAAAGTAAATATAAATTAAGGGTTGAGAAATGTCACATCAAAACACTTATCTCATGATACATTTCACATTGCCAAACTTAAATAATAATAATAATAATAATATTAAATTCTTAAAAATTAATTAAAGTATAAAAGCTTTTGATTTTAGAAAAACTTTTGACACTATTCCTTGGGATAAGCTATGGAATAGGCTAGAAGAGCTAATGGTTCCTCCCAAACTAAGGGTTGTTGTGCCTACGCTATATGAAAACATTATTGTCAATCTTAGAACCACTGAGGGTTGGCTAGAAGAAGTTACATGCAATATTGGAGTTAAGCAAGGAAGTCCCTTATCCCCTACTCTATTTTTCATTTACATTGATAAGCTAGAAGAGTGTTTGGAAGCTGCAGGACATGATGGCCCCCAACTTACAAGTAAAAACGTTCTTCTTCTCCTTTATGTCGACTATGTCATTCTTTTAGCTAAGTCATTACGATCTCAACAAGCAACTTAGAATCAACGAAGATTACTACTCCAAGATGAAGACAGGTATGATTGTTAATATCAACAAACTAAAGTCATGATAATTAAATACAAAAAGATCAACTACGATAATTTCATTTATGATAATAACTACTTGGAGAAGATTTTTTCATACAATTATTTAGGAATTGACATTCATCATCAACTCAACTGGAATTATAGCATTGAGAAAATGATAGTTTGAGGCTAATACCATGCTTACTAATACCACATGCCCAAAAAATCATCACTCACATTCATATGACTTTATTTAATTAATCAATTTAATTAAAAGGGTAGAAAGAGCATAGCTACTTTAGTTTTAAGTTAACTCTCAACCTGTAATCTATGTAAATACTAAGAATATTCTAAGATATTTCATGGAGGTCATATCATCCAACTAATAATTATTGATAGTTAAATTAAAACTTTGGAAGCCCTATTCCAAAATAGGCACGCCTATCACTGTAAATATGAGAAAAAATAAACACAAATGATCCTAGAAGCCGAAAATAGGAGATACAATTGTAGTAAGTAGAATATAGGTATTGCGGCTTTATAATGATTTCAGTTATTTGTTGTTTGGTATTTGGTATTGAGTAAATAACTCTTATTCAAGCCCCCACAATGAATTTTTGTCAAGGGTAGTAGTGTAAATAGTTTGTTAGTTCAGAGATGAACCAATTCAATTAATTTTGGGTTGGGTTTTCATTCTTAATGATTTCTATGATGCTAATACTACAAATTTGATTTGATGTTGATATATATCATAGGGTTATGTTGCTTATTGATGGGAAGTTTATGGTTATGAGTTGCAATTATATTACAAATGGAACACTAGAGCAAAGTCGATCATAAGTAAACATTATTGTGTTAAATTTTGTGTATAATAATAATATTAATAATAATTGAAATAATACATAATAAAAGGTGAGGATATTAATACATAAATAAATTTAAAATAATAAATAATAAAGAAAATATAATAATGGTAAATAACTAAAATTCTAAATAATAAAGGAAAGATAATAATAGTAAATAAATACAATAATGGTCCACGGGGCTTTGGTTTGAAGATGAAGGGCGCATTGTTAAGGCACTCCTGGTGATAGGTCATCGGTTCCAATCCCCCGAGGGTGGTGACTTAGAAATAATAATAATAGTAATAATCATAATATTGATAAATAATAACTTGAAGTAATGAATAAATAAATAAAAGTAAACTATAAAAATTGTAAGAACGGGTAAAGTTAACAGACAGTAAAAAATGAATAAAACAATCAAGAATCAAATTAAGAAAAACTTTAAGGAAAACTTAAGTTGGTATGATGACATAGAGATTGTGTGCATGGAAATTCTCTTCCCATTTTATGAATAAATTATTCTTTTTAAACAGATGAAAAGGGGGATAAAAGACATTCATTCTTTTGGGAGCAGAATTCTTGAAGAGGAAGAGTCACTGGTTGTAGTAGTTGATTGAGGGCTTTGGTGTAATAGCCCCAATTTTTTATTCTCATTTTTCAATGTAAAAAATATTTTCATAAAAGAATTATGGACTAAGTTATGAGACACAGATTCTAGAGACTGAAAAGCGTAATTGTTGGGGATTTAATTGCTATGATAACCAAGGAGGTTGGTAGGTGTGCATTCTAACTGCATTGGAGCATGCCATTAAAGAGAAGGTTGGCCAAAGAGGACATGGGTCATGTTTCCTTGGAGGAAAATTCAAGGGAGGGAGGACATAAAATAAATAGGGTGACAACATTGTTGAGGAGGTTACACCCAAGGAACGTAAATGGGAGTAGACTAATGGATGCTAGTAAAAAAAAAAGTGAGTAAGGGAGACATGACGCAACCCCCATAGGCAAAGAAGACCCCAATCACTTGTCAAGCAATAGGTTAAGAACCATTGAGGATGAGAAGGGAAGAAGTTCAAACGACAGAGGGGAAGTAGTTGAACAGAGAGAGAACAATCATGTACTCAAAAGATCAAGAACAGAGGAGTAGACTTGATCATGGAGAACAACACTGTCCTGAGTAAGGTTAGTAGGGAATAACACACTCCTTTGGAGCAACAAAGGAAAATAAATAGGCATATATCTAGACTGGCAGTATTGGAAGACATTGAGAGCTGTGTGGAGAGGTTATAACCATTCAAAAACTCTCATAGAAGCTACTCATATTTCGTTTGAGCAACGAGAGAAGGGAGGAACTTTATCCATGTGAGGGTAAATCTCAGGATGCCCTTGGGGGATGGAGGGTGGAGATGGTATTCTTTAGAGTCCCTTGACAACCTAGGGTAGATATTTATCTCTTGGATTCCTGGGCAGGAAGTTCTGGAGTCTTCTTTGCTTGTTTGTCTAGTTTCATAGTGGCTTCTAGATTCCCTTTAGTGGGTGGAACCATTATGTTATATGTTTCAAGGTGGTGGCAAAGCCTCTAAATTCCTTGGATTTTATTAGTTTTTGAATAGGTAAAGGGTGTAGTGTAGCCATCCCTCCCACATTTACCCACTTTCACTAGCCTGCTAGGGTAAACATGATTTGTGTAGAAAATCCACATAGATTCAAACTGCTAATTGTAATATGCTAAAACAATAGACTTGAATCTAATCTACCAATTGTGGAAACAATATTACGATTGCAAAATCACAAAGCATACAAGAGAAAGAATTTCAATCACACATTACACAGTGATTTCTTTGGGAAAGCCACAGCTAAAAACCCTGTTATCTATATATTGCATTAGTCAGAAAATATGAGAAGATTGCAATGCTTTTCTTCAGCCTGAGAAACCTCTGCACTATCTCTATCTATCTCACTACTTCCTGGACAAGCCTAGGCCAATACTTAACCAATTTTATGCTTTCCCGAGTCCCTATTTCCTTTTGTTCTTTCCTTGGGTAATTAGCCCCTATTAATTACAGAGATCCCTACCACAAATACACAATTCATCTAAGGCCTTCCTCTGACTGCATGGACCACCTGTACAATTTGGATGATTATACAACTGATAGTACACTACCCTTGAACTCGAATATCAACATGGTAACTCTCAGATTTAACATGCATGAGTTATTTATGGTTGATTTATAGGTTAACTGATTGATCAATGCATGTGGTTCAAGTTCAAGTTCCGCACTTTTACCTCTCACTAGTTCCTCCAACAATTGGAACTAGTTAAACTGACTTTAAGTCAGATAACTAAGTTAATTAATTACAACTCTAAATAAACTCAACCAGGGATCATATTTTGTAGGAGCCACTCTACATGACTCAAGTTATAGCCTCAACTCAAATTAACTGAACCAACTAAGTCAAAATAACTTAATTAACTCGTATAAGTTGTCATGAGATGTGGAATTACAATTTTCTTCTAATTTAATTCAAGGGAAAATTAAATTAGAATCTTTCTTGGTGCCATTTTCAACACACCCTCTCAGCGAGAAAGGGATTATCATGATCCGCCTATGCACATAATCTCTAAGATGGTGGTACCAGATGTCGATATGCTTGGATCTATCATCAAAAACTGGATTAACCAAGATTTTGATGCAACTTTGGTTGTCACACTAAATCATTGTAGGATCCATCTGTTGACCAACCAACCTAACAAGGATCTTCCTCATCCAGATAGCCTCACAAGTTGCTTGACTAGCATCCATTTACTATGATTCTGTTGAACTAAGTGCAGGGAAAATTTTAAGAACCCCCCTAAATTTATATGTATAATAAATGGGCGAATCCCCATGATACATAGGAAAAATGGAAGGCGATTTTATTAATAATATAATATGTATATATAATTTTTTGGCGAATCTCTCACGAGATTATATTATCTTGTAAAATCGTGGCGAATCACCAGTACAAATGGCGAATCACTAGTACAAATTGGTGAATCATTGTCTAGTGGAGTTCAGTGTGTTGGTTCCAATGAAGATATGGTAGTTGAACCAGGAGTTGAAGGAAGCGAACCACCGAGACCAAGCATGGCACATGGTGACTCGTGAGGGACGTAGTTCTCGTGCAGTTTGGAAAATGCGTTCTAGTTCTGTTAAGCGTAGTTTTGTTGCTCATGCTACTACTAGCACTGATATTGAGGTTGGAGAGGAGTTTGAGGAAACATGGAAGGTTGAGTGCTTTTTTCTTCAAGCACTCAAAAAGGAAGAAGATATATTGATTGATTGAAGAAGATAACAAGGAAAGTCAACTCAAAAAAGAAGAAATGAGTGATATGGCCAAATAAGGAGACACACTGAATGTGGAGGCTATGGTTCAACAAGAAATTGCCACCATTCATTAGAAAGGAAAGGATCATAAGGAATCTTTAACATTGGATGGAATCAGGGGCTCAAAGAGAGCTCATGTCTCTGAGAGCTTGGATTCTAACAAAGGAGTCCCACAAGTGGTACATGAATTGACTTTGGTTCTTGTTGAACCAATCCCAAGGGTTGGAAAAAAGTGCAAAAAAGGAAAAAAAATGAAAATATTAGCTCTAATTGTCATACTTTATTTTCTTTGTTTCTTTTGATGTTATTTTCCCTGCAGTTCTTAGTCATAAAAAAAATATTTCTTTTTCCTTCTATTCTTTTTAGCTTCATCATGTACTTTCTGATCCTATATGCACACACATTATGTGTGTCTACAAAATATAATTTTTATACCATTAACAAAATTTAAGGTTTTTTTTTTCGAGGGAAAAAATAAAAAATAAAAAAATAAAAGAAAAAAAAGAGAGTTGAAGATGAAAAACACTTTATATTAAAATATTTTGTGTACACCCATATTACATCACAATTTCAAAATATTTGTCACAATACCAACATTATTAACTTTCTAATTTATCAAAATTATATGAATCTTAAGATGTTTTTTTTACTATTTAACAAAAAAACTGAATAATTCCTTATCTTTCTTAATATCTAATGAATAAAATATAGTTCCAATAAATATTAACTACCATCATCAAACCATAACCATATTATAATAAAATTTCTAAAATAATAAAATTACTAAAATAGAATTATATGACAATATTAGTAAAAAGAAGTCCACAAAAACAACATAATTAATTTCAATGGATGTTTAAATAAAATAGTCATCATCATCCTAAAATATTTAAACCATAATCCCCACATACCACCATAACATAATAGAATTTACTAAAATAAAATATTACATAAAAGATAGTCTAAGCTGTTTGTCATTATCATAACTGGTCTAACATTCTTTATAAAAGCCTAATGGTCGCATAACTGGACCCCCTTATGACAAGTTTTCTCAATTTTATAATTGTTATTTAGTGATTAAATATCATTTTGAAAGGGCAACAACCTCCCACGTATCCTTTACTAGCAAGCGAATCTTTGTTACAATGTCGTGGTCTATAGCACAATTATAAATACTATTTGTACATTCCTCCGATTAGGAAGCTTATAATTTATTTGTCAACCGCCATTTTAAACAAATTTATAATTTATTTATCAATCGTTGTCACAAACATTGAGACTATGCTCAACAGATCATCTTATTCATTCTAATTATTTTATTGGAGCAAATTCCATTCAAATCGAAATGTCAAAAACAAACAGTCAGCATTTTATAGTGGGAGTTAGAGGTGGAGAACACATCTCAAGCAATTGCCTGCCAACAAAAATTCAAAAGCTTTGTTGATCTTCAAAAATGGCAACTCATGGGTAATAACTCCTCCACTCTAATCTCCTGCAACCACATGTACATATTCAGAAAACAATGCAAGAGCAAACCATGATTAATTGGTCATCAAATGGAATTGAGAGTTATGTTCTAGTACTTTATTCATAAAAATTTCTACCAGGCATGGCAGTTTGAGTTTTAAACATTTCTTATTCATAAACATTTCTACCTTATTCGTGGAATTGTAAGTTTGAGTTTTATAATCTACACAATTCAAGTGCCCCAGAGCTTTTCAAGGCACTGAACCTATTTATACATTCAAAAACACATTTTAAACAACAAAAATTCACAATCTCCTAAACAAAAAATATCATGAATTCCAACCAAAAAGTAATAACATGAAATGGTTAATATCACGAATTCCAACCAAAAAGGTAAAATAACGTGAAATTATTAAGATACACCCCATCGAAAACATTGTTGCAAACATCCCAATTTTATCACTATTTTTTGGCCTATTTGGTGGTATCTTAATTTTGCCAATTTTTACCAATATTTTCTCAATTTTTATGTTTTTTTACCAATATTTTCTCGATTTTTTTGTTTTTTTTGGTTTTCTAAAACGATTACTGATTTTATCCAAATGTTTGCAACATTGACCAAAAGCATAAGATATAGTTAAAAATTGGAGAATACCTATGCTAATTAAACTAGAGATTTGAAAAATTAAGAGGAGAAATAGAAGTCCCAAGATGAGGGAAGCCAATAGATACAATGGGAAAAATAATACATCAGAATTACAAGCGACAGGAGGAACCCCAAAAGGAAATTGTGCTATACAATGGATGCAGACAATGATCTGGGTCTACTCGTATTGGAAGATGAGCAAATCTTTCCAGAATGAAGAACAACATAGGTAGTTGCAATACAATTTGAAGAAAATGTCTTCTCAAAGAACTGGTTATCAAAATCAAACCACCTAAAAGCCCAAAAAGTAGACCACAATAAAAGAATTAGAAAATTAGCTAAGGATAAGCTGAAAGAAAGTGAGCTCCTAGCCAACTCAGGGAAGACTCAGACAGGATTTGTGGGTTATGTCACTTACAAAAAACTGAGGTAGAAATGCATCTCATAATAAAAAACCCTTTTAACTATGAGATCAAATGTCATTGTTATTGTCTTTTACAGGATCCAGGGGATCCCTTTCCACTTTCTTTGCTATCTTGACCAAATGTGCCTTGCTTTATTCGTGAAATATGGTACTCAGAGACAAATCTCAGTCTTTTCTCATCCCATATTGGCCCGAGGCTCCCTATCCACTTTATTTTTCTATCCTGACCAAAGATGCCTTACTCTATTTTTGAAAGAAGCACTCAGAGACAAACCTCAATCTTTACTCATCCCATCTTATTGGCGTGAGACTTTCAGGGGTATCATTTCTTAGTCCCAGGTCATCCCCTCTGATTAGGTCAAAAAGTGAAAGGAAAAGGCCCAAAATACTTCATACCATAGATTGGTTGGGCCTTGGGTCTCTTCTCAACCTCCCTCCTCAATGGCCGACTGTTATGATCCATGCCTATGAAAAACTGGCACTCGATGCCACATATTATGCACCACCAAACACAAAAAAACCAGTTTTTGAGACAAAATTTGGACCAAGTCTTGGAATCCAACATATTGGCCTAAGGTCGCAGCCTTCATGTATACTGACATGACAAAACCTATGCATAAGTAGGATACATTGGGCCTTTGAGATGCAAACTCTACTAGACCGCTTAGGGAAATATCAAGAATCAACCACTTTTTTCTTCATTGTGACATCTCTGGATGCTGCTGAGAGTTGAGACACAGTTCCAAAGATGAGAAGCATTAGGAAAATATATGAGATCTAAAGTTTCATTAAGCGCTGGCCCAAGGAGCTTTTAGACTTGAACTTATGAGCATGCCATCGGGACATAGCACTTGGTTTCATAATATGGAATACATGCAAGGGGCATAACAAAAAAAGTCTACCATAGAATCGAAAGAAATATAAAGGTGACCATTGAAGTAAAACCTTGGGGAGAGGAGAGTTTCAGATCTCACCCGCGCATGGCCAAAAATTGGCAGAATGGGGCAT
The DNA here is from genome assembly GCA_034641835.2 of Pinus albicaulis. Taxonomy (NCBI): domain Eukaryota; kingdom Viridiplantae; phylum Streptophyta; class Pinopsida; order Pinales; family Pinaceae; genus Pinus; species Pinus albicaulis. Next base: position 1,666,483,245 of record CM076579.1, read on the forward strand.
CTTGGTTAAGGACTCAATATAGATCAGCAAGGAAAAGATAAATATGAAGGAAACATAGAATCCCCCTCCATTCCTCCTCCCTCAAATTAAACTTTGACACCATCTCCAAAGGCAATCCCAACAGACCTAGAATTGAGGCTTCATCAGGAATCATGAGGTGAACTTTGTCCATATGTACACCCATAACATTGGCATAATCACAAAAAATATGGCTGCAATTCTGACTGTCATGAAAGACATCCATACTAGAATAAATTTAGGGATCAAACATGTGACCGTAAAAGGAGTTTCTAACATAATCATCAATATGCCGCATAACTAAAATCCATGGGAGTACCTAATCCGTAAATGGCTTTTGGTTAATCCTCTTGGAAAAACAACTAGATTAAAAGACTACCTGCAAGAAGTGGATTTCAATCATTATCTATGGGCTGAAAATAAGGCTGCAAATATATTGGAAAACATCAATGCAAGCTCTAAATGGGGTGATAAACCCCTATCTTCCATTAGGGTGATCTAGATGCAGGAAAGGGAAAGGGAATGAGCTTCATTTCTTGATTGATGATAATAGGAAGCTTCATGTAAGCAATGGTAGTTCCATTCAGCGTAGCTTGGCTCCACCACGTGAATGCCACCTCATCATGAATGAGGTGCTGACACAGAGTAGAGAAGCTTATTGAAGGGGAGAGAATGACCTGATAGCAGAGAACCTGGGAAGCAAACCTCAGGCTGGGATGGCCAAAGTTGACAGTATTAACATTGCTTGAAAGGGAAAAATGAGACACTATATTGAAAAGATTTACATCCCAAGGAAATTAATTAAGCATCCTAGAACATGAAAACCTTCTAGTACTTCTCCTTTTGTAACCCAAAATGGGAATTTATTCCTTGAAACCCCTACCATGAAATCCCAAGGATCGTCCCTTGCCCACACCCCTAACATGATTTCCCAAGGATTGCCACTTGCCCACTACCATGACTTTCCCAAGGATCACCCCTTGCCCCTTTTATTATTTTCTTTTGAAGTATCTATCAATTCACCCTCCTTGGTCGCAGGCCATTAAGGAATCACCATCACATTTATCAGTAGTTCATTTATATCACGTAGTATTTCCCACTGTAGCCTCTCAGCCCTAAGCTAGAATTTTATACTGAGAATTTCTTGAAGATTTCTCATGGTCTCATTATCCATCCTGACCACATACAACATTGTTATCATGGCCTCGGGTCTCCCCTCAGTTGACAATGAACTTGCACTATCTATAGATAAAGACAGTCACAAGATTCTACACAGGACAGGATTTGTTGGTTTTGCTCCCTCTCAGAGGTGAAGACAGGCACATTTATTTTGAATAGGTTTTTTCCTCCAGATACTCCATATAGCAGGATTATAGTAGCTTGAGGACTAAATTTATTTTTTTTGCCATCTTCTTTGAGTTGCGGTCTTTATGACGATATTACTTTTATGAAACTTAGTCCCTCCCCTATGATAGTCAATGTCACAAGACTTCATTATGGTAATTTTTTATATGGCCTGTGCAGGGTGAAGAATTTATGGGACACGAGCAAAGTTAAATTTCCCAACGGATACATGTATGGTTGTAATTGTATGGCCTACAGTAATATACTGAAAATATTATTGTTTACCACAAATAACGAAAAGAAAGTCAATTTCTTATATTACAAGGGCAATGAGTGACTGAATCATTTTCAACTGGCAGATACAAGGAAATCTTTGACTATACAATACGAACTGAATATTACTCAATCAATTGCAAGATATTGAGCCAATAGACATGTTAACACATGTCACTAGTGGAGAAGCCAATAGAAATACAGATCCACATCGACTGGACTAGTGCCTCTTTGGCATTCACAACTATTATTGCCATTTTATAAAAAAGTTGTTTGTGTAAGTAGACAAACTCTGTTAGTATAGAAGCTACAGCCAGGACAACATAATTTTTTTTTGAAAATTGATAATACAAAGGTTTATTATTGAATGACAAGTTCATGAGTTTCATTTGGAAATTGCAAATGATATGTGATTACAGGCCCTGGGGGCCCTGCCAAGGTTTGAAAATTGATAATACAAGGATTTATTATTGAATGGCAAGGTCATAAGCTTCATTGTGAATGGAAATTGCAAATGATATGTGATTACAGGCCCTGAGAAGGTAGAACTATAGCAAACATTTTGATAGTGCATTCTCTTTCTGCTAATAGGAATAGTTTATTTGTTTACTAAGTTTGATTTTACCATATTGCAGACAATATTACCAATTTTGGTAAAAATATTTGTGGCTATTGACATTTGGAAGTTTTAAGAAGCTGTTCGGTCATATGGAACATGTTTCATGGTGGCATCATATCATATATCAAATTGTTTGATGATATCATTATATCGCGACACATGTTTGATTTTTCCATCGGATCATGTAAATAACATTTATAATTTTAGCCACAATTGTAGATTTGTGTCAAAAAATAGATGGGAAACTGTCAATCAACTTAGAAACAAATACAGAGTTGTCACAATTATTGACCTTCACGTTGCAGAAACATCACAGATCCAGGGTGTTATTATCAAATCCACTTAATACACTATTATTTTACATAAAGCACTTGATTCCATTAGTAAATACAAGTCAAAGTGAAGCCCTTTACCACTTCTCATTTAGAAATTCCTATTAGCAATGTCATTAATTGTTCATTTATCTTTGTACATTTTACAGATTTACTCAATTAAAAGATAAACCACAACGTAATGTTCCCAAAAAATTATCAGCAACTTGTTCAAACTAAATGCACACTGGTTTGTTTATCACATAGAACAAAACCATTCACATGTGAATTCACATCTCAAGCAGATCAAAACACATGAATACAATAGCTTGGGTAAATTGTTTTTTTTCTACTATTTAATTATAAGTTAGAAAATTGCAATATTAAAATATACTTCCTCTTAAAGTTAGAGTGGCTGAGAATCAGCCGAGCTGTGGTCTATCAGCTACATGGAGCTGTTGAAATCCTGACAGGCATGCTCCCTCCTTGCGTTTGGTTTGTATATGTTATTGATATTGATGTCGCCTTCATGCAAATATCAAGATTACAAAATGTAACATTATTCATTATAGTAAAGGAAGGTGAGACAAATTATTCCCAGGTCTACCATTTATCCAAAAGATGGATTCCCACTATAAAAAATTAAAACCAGCTGAAGGAAAATAATTTTGACTTTGAGCTTGCAAATCTTAAGGCTCATGCATAAGTCCATGCTTATTTGGTACCAACATTATCGCTAGGGCTTGAAACGTCAGCATCACATTTTTTATCAAGATTCAACCACTTAAAATATTGCTCACAGCTGGGTTCTAGTGATCTAGGGTAATTTCCAAACATTTTATCTTACAAGTTACGAGATACATGAAAGTTCTGAACATACCACAAAAACTGCAAGGGCATTTGCCAGTGTTTCCTCAACAATAAGATGACACGCCAAATTGGATGCTAACACTGGCTGATAAGCCATGTTTGGAAAAAATGAACAAAATTAGTTGGACTAGTGTCTCTTTGGAAGACATGGCTATAAATGTGATTAGTAATTTTGACTAATTGATGGATATTTCAAGCACAATAGTTACAAACCAAGTAGTCACTCTAATCAGATGGTTAGCAGTAGCAGCAATTTAAAAGGCCAATGACTAAGTAAAATATGTTATTTATAATAGGTGTGAGGTCATTATAACAATCCGTCAAGCATGGGTTCATGATGAGAAACAGACCTTTCCTCATGCATTAGGCAATCACATTGGAAGTTGCAAGCATATTAAATTTCCAGGGGATTACTCCATATTGAGGAATGCTATTAACCAATATAATCCAAGCTATCAAGATGTGCAGACAATTTAATATCAAAGCATCCATGAGTCAAACAAAGATATCCAGAGGTGAGAATATTAGATATCATCTACTACCAATATACTCTACATGTACATTATTGCTGCTACCATACACCATTATTGCTCTGGCAACTATTGCCGCCATTCACAACTGCAGTTGCCACCACCACTGCTCCAAATGTCCATAGTCACTACTCCTACATTCCTCCTACACTTCACTGCCTAAAAACATTATGCTAATTAGCCTATCTGATTTCTATTGCTCAACTCATCAAGCTCTCTTAGTCATTAAAGTCAAAGTTACTATCTTATTGATTATTGTCATCATCACTCTCAGTGGTTCCTCTAATGTCTCTGTTCAAACAAACTTAAAGTCTCTGGTCAAGTTATATCAACTAGTATCATACAATGATCAAATGCATTTGAAGCAACCTGCCTACTATTCTTTGTTTTACATGTGTCAATGAGAATTATACCTTAAGTGTGATGATGCCTTTTTTTTCTGAAGCTTCTTGCTATCAATAGGGTACCACAAGGTTTAGGCTTGTTGATGCCTTTTAGGATCCCTTCAGGTTGTTGGCCTTGTTCTGCAAACCACTCATTCAAGACAGTGTCAATGACTATAATATCATGCCAGCAAACTCTAGAAGATCTTTGTGCTTACCGAAACTGTATGATCTTCAGAACTTACTCACCGCAGGTATACTTCAATTAGGCCCACAGGAGGACTATCATGAAGACTTTAGGATTATTGTCATACAAAAGGTTATTGTCACAAGGGTGTTGTAGCTACAACAAGACCATATCTTCCATCCCAAGAACTGCTTTCAATCCAGTTAATAGAGTTAAACAGGGCTGCAGTTCCTCCATAGCATGCATTTGTTGAGTCCACACCTTGAATTTCAGTATTACCACACTTCTGTAAAATTTACAAAACAAGAAAAATTAGCACTGGAATGACTATTTACAGGGGAAAAAATCATTTAAAAAATAAAAAATTGAAGGGAAGATCAGTGCCGTATTTAAAATTTACTTTCTTCTATGATGATACCATCAGATCTATATCAAATGAGACATACAAATATGATAATGAGTATAAATCCAAGCATATGATCTGTTGGATATGAGGGGTCCATCTTCCTTGATATGAGATGAACCTTTTTTCAGGGTGAAGATGTCCAAAGATATATTTTTTTCTGATTCAAGAATCAAAACCAATTGAAGTAGCTTTCATTGTAAAAATATAATCTTGGATGATTTGAACCCAACATTGATGCTGAGGAAATTTCTAGTGTGTTTGATTTTAATTTTATATGAAATATACCATTATGCTTGTGGCAAATATGAGTACTCATGAATAATGTATTTTTTCAGTGCCTCGAGAAAAACAGTTGAGATTTCATAAGCTAATCAATCACCACTGCAAACTCAACCCTAGTAAGCCTATTGTGCTAAAATGGATTTGTAAGTAATATTCACACAACCCAGGAAAGTTGGGATAGGGCAACAACAAATGTTAGGTTTTTAAATTTTCAATAAGAAGAGTAGAAGAAAATTTTGAATTTGAGAAAAAGACTGTAATAATTGTGATAAGGTAATCTATTGTCTTATTTGCTGTAATTTTATAGAAGGCCATTTATTTTCACCTTAACCTTGTTGTTGTGGTAATGGCCAGTCTCATAGATCTAGAACAATCTTAGTTTTCATTTCATTAGGACTGACTAGTATATGACACAAGCACACATCATAATAGGGAATGTTTGAGTAGTGTTGTTGAGTATCTGCAGAACTAGCTAGACATAAAAACCAATGCATCTCTCTCAAATGATGATTACTTGAAAAGATGGATTTCTTTAAGATAGGCCAACTTTAAGGAGATGTCCAAGTATTCAAATAATAAAAAAAACATTTCAGCAAAATTTGAGCAGATAATGGTATATTACATTAAACCTACAAAAGAGGGAAAGGTTTGAGATTACTAAGGCAGCCCAACATTTTAGATATGGGAAAATCCTCACAAAAAACAATTCAACAAAATCTGAATAGCATATGGAATGTCGCTTGGAAACTAGAAGGAAGAGAAAATGACTTGCAACCATTACAACAGTCATTCCTTAGGGAGATGTGTAAGTCCTTGTAGAATGAATAACATCTGAACAAAAGCCAAACAGAAGATGGGGTATTAAATTGAACCTAGACAAGTGTAATGAAAGATTTGGGACAATTTAAAATATAGGCTGTCTTCACCTAAGTAGCAATTTGTTCTTCCTTTCTTCTCCAAGGTTTAAAAGTGAAATATGAAGAAACCAGAAAATCATTAATTGCAAAATCCAGATTCAAAATGAATTTTCCTACCTTAAATGTGCAGCAAACATAATCTAACGATAAGTTTTAAAAATAATCTGACTGCAGAAAAAATATAGAAATAAATTGAAGTTGATGGAAGCTAAGATCCCATGATTTACTTTTGTTGAGCATACTGACATTGGAAGGTTGAAAACCTGCATATCTCTAAACTGTCTTTTCAAAGACAAAGATGGAAGTCATGTAGGCTTTTAATTATCATCGTTGTGAATTCCATAAAGCAGCTGTAAAGCTATTTTTGATAATGAGTTTAGTGAATTGGGGAAAAAACCTCAAAAATATGCATCAACCATGTCTTTATTGACTTGCTCTTGTCAATAACAGTTTCGCTGCGAACTTCCAAACGACCAATTTGTTTTGGATCAATTTTATATTTTTCCAAAAGTGACGTTACTGCTGTCAAACTGCAAGCATTCATATGAGGAATCAGCTCATAAAAATCGGTAGGAAGAAAAATATGCAATATCAAACAAGCGTGAGATAATCTCTATCTTATGGAAATATTATTCTACTACCATACACAAGAGCAAAATGTAGACTGGCCTCAAAATATGCTTGCATGAAACAGTGAATAAACTGAAATTCAACGGTATTAGGCAGTGACAAAATCTGTAAAGTTATTGTCAAATATCATACAATATTTCAGGAAATATTGTTCTTACCTCATAGAAATAATGTCTTCCAAGTCAGTGCAGAAAGTCATGCAGTCTTGTCCAAGACCAATTATATATTTTCCTTTACTCCATCAAAAGTTTCCAAGTCCTCCTGCAATTAAGGAACCAAAAAAAGTAAACAAATTATTTTAACTAGAAAAATGAGAACTAGAAAACATTTCATGGATATCGATGCATACAGCTAAAGGAGAACACAATGACCAACAAATCAAAAGGCCTAAATGCATTGAAAATGAAAATCTGGTAATCACAGCCAGTGAGTAAGTAGATTAACGCTTCTTCTTCTAGATAGTGGGAAAGGCAAACTAGACCATCAATATAAATATTTAGGATCTTTTCCATGCGGTGAATTTGACAATAAGGTAGCCTGAATCTTCAAGAAACTGAGTATGCTGAAGCACCTGGAATAAGACATCAGTGGATTGGAAGAATATGGTCAATTCAATAGCTAATTCAGGTTATGGTTTACCTAGTTACAGCTTGATTTCTCAAATCAGGAATCATAAGGACATTAACCCAGTTGCGATATCTTTAGGAATATGTTGTAACTTGTATGGAAGACTGGAAAAAAAAATATTTACATGTCACTTGTATAAAGAGTCATCTCTTCCTCGTGATTGAATAATATAAGGATTTCTGAGGGATATCTTTGGGCATATATTGTAGCTTGTATGGAAGAATGACTAAAGAATATTTACATGTCACTTATATAAAGAATCATCTCTTCCTCGTGATTGAATCATATTAAGGTTTCTGAGTTTTGGGCACCTGATTAATTCTTCAATATTTAGTTATTAAGAAATTTCTGAGTTGAACATTAAGTGATTCCACCTGTGTATTATAAAGCATCACCCTCACAAAAAATGGTCCCTAATCATTAAAAAGAGGTTGGCATGTCAAAATTGAACTAGCATGCAGGGCAGCCCGGTAGCTTGCAAACCCACAATTACCTGGAAGAACCTAGACCTTTTATGATTTAGCATGTAGTACTTTGAGAGCAGTATAACGTAAATTTCCCTATAGAAAAATCAACATCCACATTGGCATTTGGTATAACCTAAAATACTGTTTAATTCTTGGAAGAAGTTGGAAAAATGACTTGTGCAAATTCATATATTCGTATTGTGCTAGTGAAGTTTTTCCTACTCTAAAACAAGTTTATATCACTGGAATGACAGAATATGAGTGAGTATATAGTGTATTCCAACTTTGAGGCTAATAGAGAAACATAAATCCATATCAAGTTGTTTCAGATGCCAAGTCACAACAACAGACTATGACATCAAGCTTAAAGCCGTGTCTTCAACAGCTTTCCTAATTTTCTCAATGGGATGGCTTTGCAAGGATGAGTGTCTGCATGATACAAGTACAAGCTGCAGAAACAAAAATGTGCAAGACAGAATGCAATGGAGAAAGAAAACACAAAATCCCATGGGTGCTTAAACAAAACTACCAAATTTTCATATTTTTTATCATAATGTGGATTAATATGAGACACGATGTGGATGAAAAAATTAAAAACATTAGAGTATGCTCTCAGTCAGATTCACTGGAAATTTTCCTTTATCATCCCACCACTTTCTAGTTACAAGCACAACCCAGATTTTTAAAACTGAATAGTCACATTAAGCAATTTTTTGATTTTGAACTGGCGAAAGCTTGGGGCTCGAAGGCAACTATGTGGTTATTAGGAACCCATATTCTCATGGTAAGTTGGGAGGTCTGCCCCTTCCACTTATGAGTTTTCAGTCATTATGGTTGATCAACTTTTGATCTCCCTCGTAGCAAAACACTGACGAGGCACTCTCCAAATCACCTCCTCCCAAGGGTGTGTGCATTTAAAGTGAATTGGAAGTTGAAAGGTCATTTCACCTCCAGGTGCCCTGAACAGAGCACAGGCCCTACCCATTCAAGCGCCAGCTCATTCAGCCAGTGTGGTGTTCAATCCCCATCCATTTGGTCGCATGAACTCCATTTCCATACCCCAACACATACATGTATGACCACGCCATATATCTCACTAAAGTGCATGAAAATAATATAACATACAAAATATAGCTCTATGATTCATCAAAACAAAGGTTTCTTAGAGATTATGCATTCATTCATCTACACCCATACCTCAATGGAACTGGGGGCTATAAGCCATTATTTGCAAAGCTCCAGGTCTCATTAGGTATTGAACTGGGGACCAGTAATTGGCAAACCCAAAAATAAAAACTGAAAACACATGCCCACTTAGAATTGGAAATCCTATCTAACTCTAAAGAATTCAAGGAATGAAGAATTGGAAATCCTATCTAACTCTAAAGAATTCAAGGAATGAAGCACAGGGACATATATACCTGCTGGACACATGTAGTAGGAAAGTAGATCTCCATAGCCAAAATCCCAACATTCTCTGGACGAGATGCCATTGTTTTGACAAACTGAATGAATCCGAATTCAGAAATCCTGAGAGTGGGAAAACAGCTAGTAATACCGGGCACAGACATGGACAATTCAAGTAAGAGGACTACCACCAGGTAGTTTATGCCAGTAAAATTTTGTCCCACACAAGAAGATAAGCAGTGCTATTGCCATAGTCACAGCGGGAATGCCAAATCCTAGGCCCCATCCTATGTCGTCCTGAATATATGTGAGTACAACGAATCTTGTAAGAGTACCAATGCAAATACTAAAATACCACCAATTAAAGAATGAACTCTTATACTTGTTCTCTTTCGGGTCGTCCTCATCAAACTGATTGACACCAAATGCTTTTAAACAGGGTTTGAAGCCTCCTTGCCCCAAAGCAACCAAATAGATTGAGACGAAGAAAATCCTAGCCTACTTCAGACTTGTCAAAGAGGCAGACAAAGTGACCAAAATAAATCCCTGTAACAATCCATCTCATGTAGTATTTATTAGTAGGATTCCATGCACGAGATTAAAGCAGAAAAGGAAAAATCATTTTCAAACCCTATTGTCATTTTAAACATGGGTTCAATTCACCCAAATATATTGAAAAATATTCCTGTGTCCATCGAAATTTTCATGAATCCACTGGAAAACAACTATAAAGATACTAAATTATCCATTGTTTAAAGCTGGAACACCAAAAAAAAAATATAAACCAATGGGATGTCATCAAGCCATAAAATCGTGCTCAAGCTGGTAAAACCCTGATCAACCCTAGTGGTTACAAAGGGCTTGTACTTCAAGGTAGATTTTTTGAAAGTAAGGTCCTCGTTGCCTTTAATGTGCTGGTCCTGACTTAAACCAGTCCTGAAGCAATCAGGTAAGGTTCTATGCCATCAATCTTAGGTGTAAAAATTATTGACTGTTTAACTATCCAATATTGTCCCATTCTTGTGTGCTCTACCCTCGCCGTATGGCATTAGTTTCAAAGGGATAAGGTTCAGTGCAAATCCTTGATGGTTTTCATGTAACAGAGATTTCTCAAACCTGACACCTAGACCCAACGAAGTTCATTTGTTGCAGTCAAATTGCTTGGGGTATGCGGCCCCCAACCAGTGAAAAAATGGGGCGAATCACTCAAACCCCTCCTTGCGATCCAGTAAATCCAGGCGAATGCCATTGAAGTCTGCTCCAGACAAAGAAAATCGGGAGAAATTTTTTTTTTTTTCCGTTTTATCGGCATTTAATTTGATGGGCTAATATTTAATGATTAATTATTTTTAAAATAATTATAGGGCTAATTTTATAAAACTATAGAAAATGGGTTTTATATAAAAAAATCGCCCTATCAAAATTTAAAACCCCTTAAAATTCGCCTTTGGGCTAAAATTCGCCCCTAAAATTTTCCCTAACTAAGTGCAACTGATCTCTACTTCCTATTGTACCGAGAAACTATTGTTGACCCAATACTGAAGATTCTGCTTGATGTGCTCTTCCTGTCGGATGGCCTCCCTGCCCAATCTGCATCAATGAAGCCTTGAAGCTTCACTCCCTCTATCCGTCTGTACCAAAGACCAAACTGAGTGGTGCCTCTGAGGTATCTCAACACATTTTTGGATTCCTTCTAATATATCTTGGTTGGCTTAACCATTCCTTGACTAATTTGGTTAATCCCATAACACATGTCTGATAATGTGTTCACCAAGTACATAAGTGAACCCATAAGCTTCCTGTAAATGGTAGCTTTTACCACTTCACCTAAAGTAGCATCTTCCTTCTTCCAATCCCCTGCTAGAGGAGTCTCCATGGGTTTGCTACTATCCATGTTAAACTTCTTCAATATCTCGATGGCATACTTTCCTTGAGAGACAAATAGTTCCCCATCTCTTTGCCAAATTTCCAAACCAAGGAAATAATGCAAGAGCCCCATGTATTTCATCTCATATTCTCTTGCCAAATATTATTTGCGAAATTTTATCAACTTCTCATCACATGTTACAATTAAATCATATAATTATAATACTATAATCAATAATTTACCTTCAACCACAATATGGTAAAGGCTTGCAACTGCTTCACTTTTGGTGAAGCCTAACCTGGTGAAATAGCTATCGATCTTGGTGCACCAAGTACGGGGTGCTTGCTTCAATCCATACAACGCTCGCTTGATTCTGCACACATGTGACTCTTTGTCGAAGGTCTCAAATCCTTCTGGTTTCTCTATGTATACTTCTTCGTCCATCACTCTGTTGAGGAAAGTTGTATTCACATCCATCTGATGTATCTTCCATCCCATCTGCACTGAAAGTGCTAGAATATATCTAATTGAAGAGTACCTTACTACTGGAGAAAAGGTCTCCTCGTAATAAATTCCCTCCACTTGAGAGAACCCCTTGGCCACAAATATGTCCTTGTGTTTCTCAACTCTCCCATCTACTTCTTTCCTCACCTTGTAGATCAACCTGGATCCTATAACTGACTTGTCCTCTGGTCTTGGGACAACTTCTGATGCACTATTTATGATAATGGATTCATACTCCTCTACCATGGCATCAACCCATATTTGTTGTTTCACTGCTTCCTCGAATGAGGATGGCTCAGTCTCTACACTCTCGCTCATAGGATCCATGTAGCTAGTGTACCGATTTGGTGACCACCTCTACCTTCGTTGTGATGTGGGTGCTCCCACATTCTCTCTAGCATCATGCATCACCTTGTCAGCCTCTCTAGTGCAGTTCATTCCATCTCTGGATGTATTTGCATGACTGAGTGTTCCACTCTCTACTCCTTTACTTGTGGTTGATCCACATCTTGAGGTTATTATTTTGGAGCTAAAATATCCTCATATGCATGCAACTTAAGCTCCCTCTCAAGGGAAATTCGCATGGCCTTATCTGCTTTGAATTTCACCTCTCTATGAACAAATTTTGTCTTGTGAGATGAGAGGTATACTCGATATTTGTTAGGTGTATCAGTGTACCAAAAAAATATGCCCAACTTAGTTGTTGTTTCTAGATTTTTCCATACATCCTTGGAAACATGACAGTAACTGATGAACCAAAGATTCCAAAGTGTGCCACATCTAGTTTCTTACCTGAAAAATCTTCCTCTGGTGTACTTATCCTGAGAATCTGATGTGGAATTCTGTTCTGCACATATACCGTTGTGTTGCATGCTTCCGCCCATAAGTGCAACGATGGGCCCTGATCATGCAACATCGCTCGTGAAACTCCCATAATGTTTTTGTTCTTCCTTTCTACCACCCCATTATTTTGTGGGTTATGGGGTGTTATCAACTCCCGTTGAATGCCTTCTAATGCACAGAGGTTCTTGAATTCATTCAACACATATTATCCACCGTTGTTGCTCCTGAGAGCCTTCACTTTCCTATCTGTGCCTTTCTCAAAAAGTGCTTTGAATGCACAAAATTTTGAGAAGGTCTGGTCTTTCTTTTGCATGAATAATATCTAGAACTTACATGAGAAATCATCTAAAAAAATAACATAATAGAGTATTTATATAGAATTCTCGCCTGAAAAATTGCGTCGACCGAAAATCAAATGTTTCGATTAAAATTTAATAAACTATTGGACGAGAGTTGGCCATGGGTAAAATCCGAGAGTTTATTGAACTCTCATGAAAGTTTAATAAACTCTCGTCCGAGAGTTTAATAAACTCTCAGACGAGAGTTTACTAAACTGTCGGGCGAGAGTTTAAACTCTCGGACGAGAGTTTATTAAACTCTCGTCTGAGAGTCAGCCTTGGGTAAACTCTCGGGCGCAAACTCTCGGCCGAGAGTTTTTAAAACTTTCGGCCGAGAGTTTAGCCGCACAGTTAAATGTAACCTGTGGTGGTTTAAAATCTTGACCGAGAGTTTGAAATTTCTTGGTTGAGAGTTTAATCAATGTCTCGCCCAAGAAATTATCTCAGTCGAGAGTTTCTGGTCAACGAAAAACCTAGAAAATTCTGCAGTTTTCAGGAACCTGTAACTTTGGAGGGGCGGAACACCTACAAAAAAAAATGTTATCTTTCAGACCTGGTACCATTATATTAATCTCTGAATCTAGTTTCTAATGATTTAATATTTGTGGAGTTTCATTAAAATTTTCAATTTGTTATTAATTTTATACTAAACTGTGTCACTATGGAATTTCATTGTTCTGAAAATTGCACTGAATGAAAATTCAATAACTTTAAAATGGAAACACAAAAAAAAAATCAGAAAAATCATATTGCAATTCCTCTCCCTGTCTTATTCTGTTGTGTAACCAGCTCCAAAAATAGAAGAAAAAAGATATCAACGCCTTAGAAATAAGCCACTTCGAGGGGGCAACCTCCAATACATTACATAAATGAACAATTCTTGGATGATACAATTTACAAAACCTCCTTTCTATATATAGGAGTCCATGTGGCCATAATGTAATCCTAGAGGGCCACAATGTAATCCTAGCCGACCTAACAATAATAATTTAAGGGCACAATAATAACAAAATGGGGGTTACAAGGGTACAATAATAACAATAAGGGGGTTTACACTAACAACAATAAGGGACTATACTAGTAATATAGGGACCTAACATGCCCCTCTCCTTTAAAAAAGTGTTGTCCTCAATGATTGAGTAGCTCTGGGTGCTTCTGTACAAAATTCTCATCCTCCCATGTAGAATCTTGAGTGGGTAAGTTCTTCCACTTGATGAGATACTCTGAAATTGATCGATTCCGTAGTTGTCGAGTTCTTGTTTCCGTGACCGCTTCTGGTTCCAATATGATTTTTCCTTCCTCATCAAGTTCTGGTAATATTGTTTGAACTGGAAGATTTTCACCTATAACCTTCTTTAAGCACAAAACATGGAAAACTGGATGTACTCGCGAAGAAGCAGGAAGCTCCAATTTGTATGCCATAGTACCAATCTTTTGCAACACCTTGTAAGGACCATAGTACTTTGGAGATAATTTTTTATCCTTCTTAGCTTGCTTGAGGGACATTTGTTTGTATGGTTGTAGCCGTAAAAATACCCAATCTCCTACATCAAAACTTCTCTCGCTGCGATGTTGATCTGCCTGTTGTTTCATTCGATTTTGTGCCAAATTCGGGTTATCCTTTAAGAGTTGGAGAACTTCTTGTTGATGCTCGATGTGATCTTCCACTGCTTGAACCTTTGAATTTTCTCTTAAAGATGATGTGATGGATGGTGGATGATATCCATAAAGTGCCATAAATGGGGTCATTTTTGCTGCGGTATGGAAGGAAGTGTTATACCACCATTCAGCGAGAGGTAACCACTTGACCCATTGTGTTTGTTTATCGGATACAAAACAACGAAGATATCCTTCCAAACATTTATTTACTATCTCAGTTTGACCATCAGATTGAGGATGATAAGATGAGCTATGAGCTAATTGAGTGCCCAAACAAGAAAATAACTCCGTCCAAAAATTTCCAGTAAAAATGGGATCTCTGTCGCTCACAATAACCCTTGGGCTTCCATGTGGCTTTTGAATTCTGTCCATAAATGTAGTAGCAACTGTACTTGCTTTAAATGGATGAGATAATGCACAAAAGTGTGCATACTTGGTAAGTCTATCAACTACCACCATGATGACATTCTTGCCTTTGGACTTCGGTAAACCTGTGATAAAATCCATTGAAATCTCCTCCCAACGTTGACTTGGAATGGATAAATGTTGTAGAAGTCTCGGGGTCTTAATTGTCTCCACTTTATTCTGCTGGCAAACTAAACATTCCACCACAAACTTTTGAATATCATATTTAAGGCCATCCCAAAAAAAATATTTCTTCACCCTGTGGTAAGTTTTTAAAAATCCGGAGTGTCCTCCTAAAGGAGAAGAGTGCAATTCTAGAAGAATCTTTTGTTTTAGTTGGGAATTCTTACAAAGATATAAGCGATCTTTGTACCATAAGGAATCATTTTTCCAACTAAATGTATCAGATGTACTAGGATCTTGCTGCAACTTTTGAATGAGTGTCCATACATCTTTGTCCTTCTTCCATTCATCTCTTGCTTCGGTTATCCAATCTGGTTGGATAATAGAAATGGCACCAAGCAATGCTTCCACCTCTTCATTCTTTCTTGAGAGTGCATCTTCAACAACATTAAGCTTTCCTTTTTTGTAGATTATTTCAAAGTCATAACCCAACATCTTTGTGACCCATTTTTGCTGCTCTTCTGAAGATAGTCTTTGTTCCAAAAGTGTTTAAGACTATCATGATCAGTTTTTACCTTGAAGTGTCTTCCCATTAGGTAAGTTCGCCATTTCTTTAGTGCATGTAGTATTGCTAACATTTCCTTCTCATAAATAGGTTTCTGTAAATACTTTCCCTTGATTGGACGACTTTCAAAAGCAATGGGTCTTCCTTCCTGCATTAAAACTGCACCAATTCCATTTCCTGAGGCGTCACATTCCACAATAAAGGTTTTTGTGAAGTCTAGCGTAGCTAAGACCGGTGCTAGGCACATTGCCTCTTTAAGATGTTCAAAGGCCTTAGTTGCTTCAGGAGTCCATGAAAATGCATCTTTCTTCAATAATGTTGTTAGAGGTGCTACTATTCTCCCATAATTCTTAACAAACTTGCGATAATAGCCTGTTAACTTGAGAAATCCTCGCAATTGCTTTATTGTCCTCGGGACTTTCCATTCCTTAATGGCTTTAATTTTGTTAGGGTCTACTTTAACACCCTCGTGAGATATAATATGACCCAGATATTCCACCTCTTGTACTCCAAAGAAACATTTGGATGTTTTTTGCATATAATTGTTTCTCCTGCAATAGTTTGAGCACCCTGTCAACATGTTCAACATGATCCTTCCAAGACCTGCTGTAGATTAGTATATCATCAAAAAATACTAGCAAAATTTTTCTAAGGAAGGGTTTGAAAATGGAATTCATCAACCCTTGAAATGTAGAAGGTGCATTGGTAAGGCCAAAAGGCATGACCAAAAATTCATAATGACCCTCATGAGTTCGAAATTTTGTTTTTGGAATATCTTCAGTCTTCATTCTAATTTGATGATATCCTAAACGAAGATCCAACTTGGTAAAATAAATTGCTCCATGTAATTCATCCAATAATTCATCAATCACAGGAATGGGAAATTTATCTTTAATGGTGAGCTTATTAAGCTCCCTATAATCCGGACACATTCGCCATGATCCATCCTTCTTGTGTACCAATACTATAGGAGTAGAGAAAGAACTTTGACTAGGTTGAATTATAACCGCCTCTAACATTTCTGCAATCATACGTTCAATTTCGCTCTTTTGGAAGTAAGGATATCTATAAGGCCTAATGTTTGGAGGAACACTTCCTGGAATCAAATGAATAGCATGATCATGATCACGAATAGGTGGGAGTCCTATGAGAGTTTCAAAAACCTTGGAATGATTGTCCAAGACTTGTTGGAGATCTGCAGAAATAGATGATTTTGATGTCGGAACTTCTAGTGAGCATAATTGTGCAATTACACCTCGTTGTTCTTTCATTAGAGGCTTTGTCATGACATTAGAGCTTATTATCCTTCTCGGCTTCCCTTCAATACCCCGTAATTCAACTTCCTTTCCTTCTAAAAAAAATTTCAAGAAAAGTTCTTGAAAATTAAAAGCTACCGTCCCCAAAGATTGTAACCATTGTACTCCTAGTACAACATCAACACCTCCCATAGGAATGGAAAGCATTGGACTAGTCAATACATATTCCCCATGGTTAGCTTGATATTATGGCATTTTCTAGAGCAATTTATAGTTCCTCCATTTGCAACCATCACTTGACATTCTGGTGCTGGGTATAGGAAACAATTTAATTCCTTGGCTACCTTACAATGAATAAAATTATGGGTGCTACCTGAATCGATCAACACTATTACCTTTTTCTTCTTGATTTGTCCTTTTATCTTGAGAGTTTGAGGAGTGGTAATTCCTGCCAGTGCATTACACGATATGGTCGGATTCATTTCTTCCTCTTCTGGGGCTGGTTCCTGGTGTATATCATCTTCTTGTTCATTTTCTTCTTCCTCTTCACAATCTATGTAAAATAATTTCTTCTCAGCACACTTATGACCTTTAGTGTATTTGCTATCACAACTGTAGCAAAGCCCTTTTGCTCTCTTTTCTTCCAATTGTTGTGGTGTCAACCTTGTAGGTTGTGGAAATCTAGGCGTAGCAACACTTCCTTCTTTATAGAATTGAGTGGTAGGCTTCCTTGTTTCCATAATTTTACATTCAACTTTTCTTGCCAACCTGAATGCCTTCTCCAATGAATCAGGTTCTAGAACGCGAACTTCATGTTGAATGTTATCCTTTAAAGTGCCTATGAAGAGATCAATCCTGTGTTCCTCTGGAATATCAGTTACCCTTATATTCAATTTTTGGAAGTCCTCAATGTGCTGCCCCACTAAACCCTTTTGTTTTAGATTTATCAATTGGCTAAAGAAGGTGTTTCTCTTTGTATCCTCATAATGTGCTATCATTTCCTCCATAAAAATTGACCAAGTGATAATTTTTTTACGGGAGCAAAGCCATCGATACCATACAAATGTATTTTGTTCTAAATGAAAAGTTGCAATGCGTACCTTTTGTGTGTTTTGCACATTATGGAGATCAAAATATTGCTCCATCTGTAGTATCCATGTTACACGATCCTTTCCATCAAACTTCCTCATATCCATTTTTGGAATATGGTGGTTCTTCCCGCCAACATTAGAGTTTATGAAATCACGATTAACATTTATTTTGTTCTCATCATGAGGTTCTTCTACTATCTTTTCACCATTAGGAAACATTTCTTGTAACAACTTTGTCAAACCTTCTATGTCTGCTTTTAGATCATCCATCTTAGCTTCCATACCGACTTCCATGTCATCCATCTTAGCTTCGATGCCCACTTCCATGCCATCCATCTTAGCTTCCACGCCTTTCTTCAAACCGTCCATCTTCACTTCCACGCCATCCATATTAGCTTCCATGCCTTTCTTCAAACCGTCCATCTTCACTTCCCCGCCTTTCTTCAAAACTTCCATTTCATTTTTTGTTGCTCTTTGCGAGAGTGAAATTTGTTGCACTTGCTCTTGTAATTTTGATAGATCATGTTGCAATTCTTCATCTTCATGAGTCATGGTAGAGCCTTCTGAAGGCTTAATGGGTGTTGAATTCTTTTTAGGCGCCATTTTAGAATCCAATATTGATACCTATTCTACAATATTCCCTTGGAATCAATTCAACTTGATTCTTCAAACAAGACTTATGCAATTCGGAAAAAAATACACACCTTTTACTTGCTTTAAAAAGCTCGATATTGAAACTGAATTATCTCTGTAATTGAAAATCTTCAATATTTGAAATTCAGCCCTGTAGTAGCCCTATGAAGCTTCTTTCAAATGTCATAGGTCTGATCTAATTTGGATTCCCCAAGACAGTTGTGTCCAATCTCCCACAATGACCTAATTTTGGACTGGTTCAGTAGAGCAAACTTGTAGGACTTTCCACGTGTCATTGTTTCGTCCTTTGTCTCTGAAATTGATAGCCAAGAAACTAAAATCTGTGCACTTACGGCCACTTTTTACGGCACTCAAATCCACTGCCCAGAGAGAGAGTTATTGAACTTTTCCCACGATCACCTCTTTGAGATGAAATTTAGGAGCCTGAAAAAGCACTACCTTCCACAGATCATATCTCCAAAAATATTGTGAACCAAGCTCTGAAATTTTTCAACGAATTTCCTCAAGATTTCAGCTTCCCACCATATGAATTTCAGATTCTGAACCTTCGTATAAAAAAATTTATAGCGAAAATGCCACGATGACCTGTTTAGGAGCTTGAAAAAAGACCTAACTTCCACAGATGATATCTCTGAAAATATTGCAAACCAAGCTCTGAAATTTTTTAGAAAATCTTCAGATTTCAGCTCGTACCTTAAAATTTCATTCTTCTCGAAACTTCTGCAGAACAAAAAGTTATAGTGAAAATAAAGTACGATGACCGTTTGGAGCAAATAAACCCTAGACCAAAACATACCTCAAAATAAAATCTTACCCAAAATAGAAGAAAAGATACTGCCTTATAACAAGCCACTTTGAGGGGGAAACGTCCAATACATTACATAAATGAACAATTCTTGGATGATACAATTTACAAAACCTCCTTTCTATATATAGGAGTCCATGTGGCCATAATGTAATCCTAGAGGGCCACAATGTAATCCTAGCCAACCTAAAAATAATAATTTAAGGGCACAATAATAACAAAATGGGGGTTACAAGGGTACAATAATAACAATAAGGGGGTTTCACTAACAATAATAAGGGACTATACTAGTAATATAGGGACCTAACATCTTCAAAAGGGTATTCTCATTTTTCTTATTGACGATCACATTGAAAAGAAAATCTAGGGCTCATAAAATGTACTGAAACATCACCATTTTTTTGTCTTCGTCCATTTCAAAAAAAATAAAAAATAGTGATTTAATCTGAAAATTATCGAAAAATAGTCAGTGCACTAGTGCAATCTATGTATATTATGATGATATGGTTTATTTCCAAAAAATGAATAACCTTCCCTAAAAAAATTTAGGGTTCAAAAAGTGACTATTTATGTTTGCCTGAAAATTTCAAATATATGCAGTTAGTAAACAAAAAATTTACCCCTCTATATGTCAATATTAAAAAAAAAAATATGAGTATGAAGGTAAGAAAATTCTCCACAAATCTTGTTTTTATGTCAAAGAGTAATTTCTATTGAAAATATGAGTTTAGTGGAGTTGAAGTTGAGAAAACATAGAAAATTACAATTTTCAATGTCAAAAAATGGCAAAAAGTGTTTCCCAACTTCACATTTTCACACACAAGTTAAAATACAAGGAAATGAACACATAAGAGGGTTAATAAGTCATCAATTTACCTTTTCTAAGAGGGGCATGCTAGGCACGCCAACACTAGGCACCAATAGGTGCCAAGTGCAAAGTCTTAGTTCATTCTAAGTGCTAAGTCTTCCTTTGTTGCTTCTCATCTACTTTCCAAAAATTTATCTCAAATAAATTTAATATTAAACCATGCCAAATCATACCAAGGCATCTCAACGTGTTCCATACATGCTAAGTATTTCCATGCGCCAATATGTGTCAGGGAGTGTTATGCATGCTATGAAGTGGAATGGCATGTTGAAGAGTGATAAGGTGTTCTAGAGAGTGCTAATGCATGTTTAGGAGTGTTAAAGAGTACTAGGAAAAAACATTAAGGAAGCACTAGGTCAAAATTCATGGAAGTTAATGAATATGAGGAACGTGTGCCAAGGACTAGTGTTAATGAGTGCGAGTTGTCATGCCAAGGAGGGGGTGACAAGGTATTCTAAGCACTGGTAAGGCATGCTAGGGAATATCAAGGCATATAAAGAAGTGCCAAAGTGTGCTAGGGATTTCCAGGGTGTGCTAATTATATGTGCCAAATAGTGCCAAGATATGCCAATACATGCCAGGTGCTAAGGATGTGTAGGTTGCCAGGGTATGTCAATATGTGTCAAGAAATGTCAAGGCAACAAAAGGAAGAACCAAGCTAAAAACACATAAGAGGGTTAATAAGTCAACACTTTATCTTTTTCAAAGGGGGCATGCTAGTCACACTAATAAAAGGTCCCAATACATGCCAAGTGGCATTGTGTGCCAAGTGCTAATGTATGTCAATGCATTTAACGAAGGTGTTCCAGGGCATGCTAGGGACTACATGCATGCCAACACATGCTAGGAGAGTTCCATGTTGTGCTAGCACATGCCACCATGTGCTTGGAAGTGAGTTTCATGACAAGATGTTCTAGGTACAAAGATGTTCCAAGACATGCGAGGTGATAAGAAATGTTAGTGTGTGACAAAGCATTAATTTAAGGTGTGCCCGGATAGTTGAGGAGTGTTAGGTCTTTCTAATTAATAGAATTGTCAGAGCTTGATTATGTATTAAATAAAATATTTCCTACAAACACTAGTGGGACTTTATCTAAAGGGAATTTGATAGATAATAAACTTAATAGATATGAATCATGTGTTGACTCATAGGAAAACTCTATTCGACTAGTGATTACTTGAGGGAATGATACACACTAATTACTTCTTAAAAAATTGACTAATTCTAACCACCATGGCCTTGGAAATATCATAAAAAATACTCCACAAAAATGGCCTTAAATCGTTATCTTTTGAAAAAAAATATATTAACAGGAATATAACGTCATCAAAAATTCATTGGAATGATCAATGGTGACGAACATTTTTTGACCGTCACCAAAAGTAACAAAAAGAGCATTGGTGAGGGTCATTAAAAGTTCGTCACTAGAAGTGTCACCAAAGAGAGAATTAGTGATGGTTATTTAACGATCCTCACCAAAAGTGTCATTGAAAATGGCTTTGGTGACGAACCTTAAAGGACCATCACTATATACACTTATAGTGACGTTTTTTTAAGGATCGTCACCATATGTGACATTGGTGATGGACCTTAAAGGTCTGTCACAAGCATGACCCTCACCAATGTCCTTTTTGCTTGTAGTGGGTCAAACAAAAGAGGGAGAAATTAAGGGTTCCCTACTCTGGAAATCAACAGAAAACATAGAAATGATAAACAATAAAGATAGGGTGCTTTTAACAAATCCTGAATTAATACTCCTGTTTATTCATTCAAATTTAGAACACATTTCTGGATACATGAAACAAAGAAGATAAACAATGACAAGTAGAAAATACTTCACTTCAATAGCTCATCACATGAATCCTCAAATATGATTCTAATTGATTCGATCCAGTCTGCTACTTGAGATTTGAAACACAAAAGCCTTCAAGTCCAATAAAAAATGACTATAGAAATCTTCAGCAATTTATTGCACAATAATACTTCAAAGGATGAAGTATTTATACATAATTGTTTACAAAATATCCTAGAATGCTTCTAGGAATTATCTAAGGAAAATAAAAATATCTTTACAAAAAAATAGAGACAGTTGCTTAACAAATCAACAAGTTGTCCTATCTATCCAAATAAAATAGAAACTAATTGTGGATTATGTGCAGCTGGCTGCCTTGGTGTCCTCTTTGCTAGCTCAGATATTTTCAAGTTGGTTTTGAAATTTGATCTACTTTATCTTTTACTCTTTCACTCTGATTCTCTTTAATCTCTGATACTCTTTAAACTTTGATACTCTTTGACCACTGTAAAACTATTTACTGTTGTAATAGAAAATCTGTTTTGACTAAAAATCAACAAACTGTTTTTCTGCCTTTTACCTTTCACAGTAAATCTGTAAGTGACTGCTAAGTTTCTTTATCTGGAATTTGTATCTTCTTCAGTTTTTTGAAGTTTTCATCTACCTCTGTATATCTAGAAAAAGTTGTTTTTCTAACAAACAAATGTATTATCTCACTCTGTAATTAAAATAAATATTCAAAGCTTCTATGCAAAACTTTTCCAGTGGGGATTCCTTTTCCATCTGTCTTGTTCAGCTGTTCCTTTGCATATTCTCTGATCTTCTTATTGTAATCTTCCTGAGGCATAAATTTATCATTAATGACCAAAATATTAGGCAGACTTCTTTGTCTTAAATTCTCAAATTTGACCATAAACCTGGTTATGGCAATGTTCATATTCTCACATTTTTCATTAGGGGAATTTTGAGGTCTAAAATGGGCCTCCTAAGGAAAATGTACAATCAAAATTCACTTTATGAGAACCAATCACATTTTATGGGATGACATCATCCCTAATGGTTGAGTTGGCATTGCTTGAGTTAAAGGTACTTGTCACATCCTCAAAGGTCGATAAAAACTCATGGTTAAGCATGGTAGTGCTCTAAGTACTTTTAAAGTCAAAGTAAAGTACTCATAATAAATGTCATTTCACACTTTTTGAATAAAAATATCTTATTGTCATTTCATATTTCTTGAAAGAAACAATGCATATCCCTATACATTTATTATATTATATTATATTATATTATTTTTGTATAGTATATTAATTATATGTTATTATACAATTTAAATAATATAAATTTTAATTAATAGAATATAATATAATTAAGAATTTATAAATTTATATTTATATTTTATTTTAAGTTATTTAAGTACAAAGGACAAATGCATTAGTTGTTCAATGATAATGAATTTTGCTTGAAAAATTCATTCTTATTTATAGTCACATCAATACAATTTTTGAATTAATTTTATTTTGGTACAACTTTTGAATTGAATTTAACTATGGTTACATGGATTGTGGTGAAAAAAGTGAATTGCAAATTCATAAATATTATTTTATTGGTTTAGCTATTATTTTATTATTTCCTTAGGAGGCCCATTTTAGACATCAAAATTCCCCTAATGCTTCAAGTTGTTTCATCAGGATTTTCTTAGTGATAACTTTCCTTATTTCAAGGACTGTTTCAGTCTTGTCAGTAATCTCAATTTCTTCTAACTCTTGCCTGTTTTTACTATTGAGAAACTTTATTAATTCTAAGGCTTGTTCAGGTTTGTTGACTATCTCTTCTTTAGTCTTCTAGATTTCTTCTTGTGCTGCTATTAGTAAATCTCTTTGTTAAAGATCACCTGAATTGATGGCCACACATCATTGATGGCTTCAATGATCTTGTTCCATAATTGGTTTTTTACATATGACATAGGCTCCTTTAAAGTCAAATCCTTTTGAAGTTTATTCAATTCTTCATTTAGTCTAGTAGCCTTTTGCTCATGAGTTTTGGCATTAATTTGAGCCAACTTCTTTTGATCTTCAAGATTTTCAATCACCTGTTTCAATCTGTTAATCTGACTTGTCTGAAGTGACATTTCTTCCATGGCTTTTATTAGCTTGTTGGCCTCATCTGAAGAGTGAGCTACCGTAGTTGATGACTCTATAACTGATGTTGTAGATGATGTCACTGGCACTGCAATATCCAGTGGTACTTTGGGTGCCAACTCTTCTGCTAGAGTTGATGGCACATCTGTAGTAACCATAGGGATAACTGAAGGAACTTCTGGTGTTTTTGTTGTTTCCCTTTCATGGACAAGTTTGTCCATTTGAATCTCCATTTCTTTGATATCTCATGTTAGCTGAAAGATTATGTTAATCATATCATCCTTCTCATTATATCCTTGTATTATTTCTTTAGCTTGAGGATGTTCAATTGATGGCAATTTAATCTATTTCCTCAGTGTGGCAATGTCTTCATTCTTTTTCTTCACTAATTGTTCTGCTGCTTTGAAATTTGTAGGGTCATATCCAATCTGTAGGACCAACTCTTCTAAAGATTTAATTATGAGATCTTTAGCATATAAGGATGCTTTGTCAAGTTTCATTTGATCTTTCATATTTATGATTGTGTTCTGAAGTTTCTGAACACTCATAGCCTTGTTTGTAATAGTTGAATACAACATCTCTGAACTCTGTCTATGAAATTCTATCTGATCAAGAGCCTGAAATTTTTCTGTTTTTACTTCTAGATCAATCTTTTTGTAATCTGCAACTGTCTTTGGTACCTTCACTGTAGGTTGTAATATTGACATGATCAACTTTTTATTTGAGTAATCAAAGGCTAATAGGAGTCTGTTTTGAACACTTGGTGTTTGCTTCAAGTATTGAGAGTAAATCTCATTTTTTATCTCTTCATTTTTTGTCTTGATTTGTTTATACTTTACCTTTATATCAAGGTCCTTTTGTTCTGCTGTCTGTGAAGATGATGCTTCCATATTTCGCTATTTCTCTATCAACTGTGCATTTGAATTTTCAACATGTTCTTCATTCACATTCTCTGTAACTGGCTGATTTATGATAACTGTTGTAGTATCTGTGTTTGTTACTGGGACATCTGTGTCTTCAACTTCAATAGTAACTTTCTCTTTGTCTATTGAATTTAACTTAGGCTTCTTATTATATCTTAGCTTGAACCTAGTTTCAGTAGTGGTTTCAGCAACATAAGAACCTTCTTCTCTGACTCTTTTGGTGGTTTTCTCTGTTTGATCTGCATTTTGTAAAGTGTGACTAGTATCACTTTGTTTTACTGCATCTATTAAAGTGTTTTCTGTCCATTTATTCTGATTGACATTCTTCTCAATCTCTGGTTTTTTCTCATGAATCTAAGGTGCCAGTTTACAATTGACCCTTATTTTACTTAAGATTCCTTGTGGATCATAGTTCCAGGAGAAGCTCTCTTCAAATATGTACTCTAATAACTGTTTGGCTGCTTCTATCTCTACATCTCTATGATTACAAATGAATGGTCCCACTTGATTCTTCAAATTAAACTGTGTTTTCTTCTTTGTTGCTAGAAAGTTGATTGAATCAGAATTTAAAATATGCCTGATGTATTCCAAAGCAAAAACCCTCAGTGGTACATATTTTGGTAGTTTGTATGGCAACTAGTTAGAGCCAAAAACTCTAATCTCTGTGTTTTTCATAAAAATATCAATCTCCAGTCTTGGTCTACTCTGATAACTGTAAAATATTCTTCATTTCATCATTGATCCTTGTCTGTTCAGTATTTGTTAACATATTTATTAATGGATGAACAAATAAGTCTGAAAACTCTGAATAGGAAAACTCTGTGGACACTTTCTTGATCAAGGATGTCCAAAAAATAACTGAAAGTGGGTTTCCTTCAATGTCAAGCTTCTGGAGGGTTACTGGAAAATTATCTGCTTAAAAATACACAAACAAATGGAAGAGAAAAGATGTGAATCTAAACACTCCTTTAGTTGGTAGTTTAACAAGTTGTTCATGGATATTTTCAGCAATGTAACCAACATAATTGAAGATAATAGATGGAGGTTGTCTGGGTGTGAAAGTAGATAGGAAACCTAAAATGGATTCATCTGTATGTTCATCAGTAAAGTATCCTAGGACGAAAGATAACATAGAAATTACATGCCTAGACCTCGATGGAAATCTTGAAGTGGAATATGGAGGATTGATTTGAGGAATTTCAACATGTAAGGGCATGAATATTTGGAAGATCTGGAATATTTTAGGAAAATTAAGGCCAATGTACAGCTTGGTAAGTGCTTCAATGGACAAAGGAACTGCTTGAGGATTAGGTTTGAGTTGTAGCATTTGGTTAATGGACTCAACAATAATGGTAAAAAGTACTTCTTTGTTTGCATTTACTATGGCTCTTTGTTTAGGCACATAATAATTTTGACACAATCTGATAATCTCTGGGCATGAATGAGTAACTGAAACAACATATTTGGGCAAGTTTGATTCCCAAATTTGGACTTCTTCCACCTGATCTAAAGACTCTTCAAAACTCCTGTTATGAAGTTCTAACAAATTGAATTCTACAATGGTATCTGCTATTTTGTAGTCAACATCTGCTAATGGGGTGTGCTCAATGTTTACAACAGGGGGTTGTAGAGAATTCACAATGATGGCAGTCTTGGAAGATGTAGCTGGAGTAGATTTAGGCATTTTTATGCTTTTTGGACTACACAAACTCAGTTTTTTTGGCTTTCTGGCTACTTCTGTAAGATTAAACAGTTTACAGAAGTATTCTTTCACTTTGGCAGGGATTCTTGAATTAAAACAGGTAGAATATGTTCTTTTCTTGGATTTTTCTTTCAATTTTCGACTTTCGACATGTATTCCAGACTCTCACTGGTTAGAAAACAAGAAACAAGGGTCCCTTGGACTTTTTCAATGGATAATTGGGCTAAAATTTGTTTCAATTTACGGAACAAAGGATTAGGTTACCTTCAGAGGATTTCTGGGCTAAAATTAGAGTTTTATATAGTCTGAAAAACTAGAAAAACTTAATATTTTTCATTTAGAACAATGCACAATATAGAACAGGGTTTCTCAAAAATTTTGCCAGGGTTTGGCCTGTTTTTTGGATCTTTTAATAAGCTTCCTTGGATATTTTGAACTCTGAATGTATTTATTCTTTATCAAGGCTCTTTTTAAATCGATAATAGGCTTAATTTCTCAAGAAATACCTGTTATACGCAGGTAGGGGTCTTTGAAAATGGATCTGAGGCTTTATAACAGGTTATGTGGTATATTTTCTGGTCTCTGAATCAATTCAGGGCTTCTTAGCAATCTTTAACAGTAACTGGCAGGATTTATACTAATTCTGGGCATGAAAATAGTATAAAATCTTCTTTCCTTTGATTCAGAATGATAAATGTAGTTAATAAACACAGAAGAAAGATAACAGTGCGTTTTCATGGTTTATTAGGCATTTTTAGGGTTAATTTAACCTGTAATGAATGGAAGTCAAATCGAGCAAATAGGTGGTTTTCGACTTCAAAGGGAAGAAACCAGAGGTGATTATCGCGTGGGTTCTAAGTGGTAAGAAATTTTGAAGGAACCAAATGCGATCCAATGGAAATATGCCACATAGCGGAGGTCAGAAATGCTAAAATATCCTATTTCGTGTAGAAATGAAATGGTTAAAAGCGTGTCACTTTATTTGCGATATGAGTTTTCTGTCATTGGATCGACAAGGACTCATGCGAACAGTCGAGATCTAATCTAGAAGATGCTCGGGATTTGAGAGTGGGGTCGGGGTTTATTAATGTGACGGTGTAGTTTTTAACTTTATAAATAAATATTTATTAAAGTTAAAACCTTGGTTTATACGATAGGCAGGGGGTAATGTTTATATATGTTTTAATTAAAACATTTACCAAATGTTTCAACCGATATATTGGCGCGGGTTTTAATATTATATGGTATAATAAACCTTTGAAAAGTGTTTAAAGAACCATAGGGGGGCGGGATATATTTTTATATTGGGTATGTTTTAAACCTATGGGATAATGGGCGGGATTATTTCATCATGTGGGATATTTAACGTAGGTTAAAACTTTAAA
This sequence comes from Pinus albicaulis, assembly GCA_034641835.2. Classification (NCBI taxonomy): domain Eukaryota; kingdom Viridiplantae; phylum Streptophyta; class Pinopsida; order Pinales; family Pinaceae; genus Pinus; species Pinus albicaulis. Next base: position 1,666,511,435 of record CM076579.1, read on the forward strand.
ATAGTGGGTTTTTTGGGTTATTTAAAATATAAAGGGTTTAATAATATACGGGAAAGGTATAGTTTAGGGATTTAATAATATAAGTTATAAATTAATATGAAATAAAGGTATAATGTATGAAATGAATATAAAATACATAATTTAACACTAAGTAAAGTGTAAACTTAGGATAAAATGCATTTTGTGGTTTTCTGAGTGTTTTTTCTGAATGGAAATGAAATTAATTATTTAGGATTTTTACTTTTACTAAAAAAAAATGTTTTTACTTAGGAAAAGGGATCATGATTATGGATGAGGTGAAAATGCTGATGAATATGGGTTTTACATAAGGGATTCAATATTTTTAACCAATTAGTTATCGAGCCTTGGGTTCGGTCCCAACAGAAGTCAGAGAAATGCTCTGAGCCTTTTTAACTGAAGGTTTAGAATATTGAATCATTGTGGGGGAGGGGAAATTAGTAATTTTTTCCTGATGATGCTTTATTACATGTCTTGCACAACTGCTTTCTACCTACCCATCATTATTTCTAACATTTTTACTTCATTTCATGGGTGCATTTAAGCTTGCAACCCTAAATCCATTTTTCTTTCGAAGCATAAAAACTATCTAAGTCTAACCTTATTTCATCCGAGGGCTCAGATTAAACTATTGAGCTCCTCATTTATTCTCTATCTCATCTACTGATTTGTCAAGTTTATACTGTTTGACATACCTTTATTCTCTATCTAAAACATGAAATTCAAAGCATGAAAAGTTAAGATTAAATTGTTTAACTGATCATGGATTATGACATTTATTGACAATTTGCACATAATCATTATTCTTGCAGTAAAAGTAAATAGTAGTGGTATTTTTACTTGCTCACTTTCATGTATTATTCTTCTCTTTTTTCTTTTGGGGTCTATCTTTTTCTAAGCCCTTTGATATTTGTTTTTAGGACTTTTACCCTCTTTTCATTTTTTATTATTTTTCATTTCAAAATATGGGAAAACAACTTGCAGAAAGCAAGGTATGTACATATTTACAAGACTATCAAAGTCAATTCAAAAATTAGGAACCCTATTATTATAGGAACCTAACAGTGGCTCCACATGGGTATGGAATTTCCTGGTGAAATGTCAAGAACTTTAAGACTAGTATCCTTTGAATTTTGACTGTGATGACATTGTAAGTATCTTTCTGATCTCTGCAATTATTCATACTTATGATATTTTACCTCTCAAAGCTTATGGCCTTCTCTCCGGGCTTCAAATTTGTTAGGAGAACATCCAATCCAATCTAAAATCTTCAATGTATATGTAAAATGATCAAAGTAAATGAAACTAACTATGTGTTATCTCAGAGGAGTATTAGTGCTTCAGCATTATGCCATTTACTGGTCCATCTAGCATAAGTGATCCATCCATTTCTTTCAAGTATAAAGAATTGTTACCTCTATATCCATAAATCACACAAGGTCATTTCCATAGAAAATCAAATTTTCCATGTTTACCTTTGTCTTCTTTTCTTGAATCCCATTTTAACACTTCTTCTCCAATGTAGAAATCATCTTCTTTACATTTTATGTCAAATATTTTCTTTATTTTATCCTGGATGACCTGAGACTTAATATAAACTTCTTCTCTTTTTTGTTGCAAGTGAATAGTTTGATTAATCCTTCTTTGTATGTCATTTGTTTCAACTTGTAACTCCTAAATAATCTTCATTACTGGTGCTCCTAAGGAGGATGGAAAAACAACATCCATTCCATAAACAAGCTGGTAAGGGGATATACTAATATATTTTTTAGTTGTAAGTTTATCTGCCCATAAGACATTGACTAAATTCTTGTTCCAAGTCTTTTTGTTATCTTCTAGTAACTTTTTGATGATGTTTACAAGGCTCTTATTTGAAGATTCAGCTAGGCCATTACCTTGAGGGTAATATGCAGTAGAATGACCTAGGGTAATATGGTATTTATGGCAAAAGTAAATAATTTTCTTAGATTTGAATTGTCAATTATTATATTTTGGGGACATCCAAATCTTGAAACAATGTTACTTTCTAAAAAGGAAATAATGACAGTATTTGTGGCTTGCCTAGAGGGTATGGATTCAATCCACTTGGTAAAATAGTCAGTGGCTGTCAGAATCCACTTATGTTGGGCTGATGATGGGGGGTGAATTTCACCAATGAAGTCAAGACCCCATTGTTGAGATGGGATTTAAGGGTAGGGGTTACAGGTTTTTCTTATCCTCAAAGATTTGGCACTTGTGACAGGAGGTCACATACTTTTTAACATCTGCAAACAAAGTAGGCTAGTAAAAACCAGCTCTCAAGATTTTGTCTGCAGTAGTTTTCCAGTATAGATTTCCTCCACAATCACTTGCATGAAATTCTTGTAATACTTTGTCAGCTTCTTCTTTTAACAAACAATTTAATAAAATCCCACTTTGATCTTTCCAAAAAAATACATTGTCTAAAATACAAAATCTTACTGCCTTAAGTTTTAAGAATCTAGATTTTGTTCTTGATAAACCAGGAGGAGCTTGTAAATTTAGTAATACAAATATAATATCTGCATACCATGGTGAGCCTGAAAATGCTTCACTGATCTCTGGACTCGCCATCTCTTCTTGATCATCTATTTGGGCAATAAAATTTATGTCTAGGGCATGACAATATGATTCAGCCATGAGTCTGGCTAAACATTGACCTTTTATCAGTTTTGTGGGTTTTATCTCTATGTCATATTCTAAGATAGTGGCAATCCACTTGCCTCTTCTTCCATCAGGACCATCCTGAGTAAGAATGTTTTTTACTACAACATTTGGGACATAGGCAATGATGTGAGAATAGAGAATGTAAACTCTGAAGTCTTTAATGGCCTTTATTAAAGCTAAGGCCTATTTCTCCATGATATTATACTTCAAAGATGCATCTCTAAGTGTTCTGCTAAAGAAAGCTATGGGTTGTTCATAACCCTGGTCATTTTTCTGCAGTAAAACTCCAAAATGGTGTGCGCTGAAGCAAATGAAAAAATCATGAAATCCTTTTTGAAATCAGGACTTATAAGGACTGGAGTTTTGGTTAAGGCTTGTTTGATGGATTCAAAAGATTGTTTGGCCTCAAAAATCCATTTAAGAACTGAATATTTTTTGAGCATATTATTTAATTCTCAAGTTATCTCAGCTAAATTGGATATGAATCTTCTTAAAATTTTAATTTTACCTAGAAAGGCTTGTAACTCTTTTATGTTTCTTGGTGGATTGATGTTAAGAATTGCTTCTATTCTTGCAGGGTCTATTCTAATTCCTTCCTTAGATATTATATGTCCTAGTAACTTGCTTTCTTCTAATCCAAATAAGGTTTTCTTAGGATTTAATGAGATGCCAAACTTTCTGCAATTTATAAAGACTTGTCTAAGATGATCTAAGTGTTCATAATCAGTCTTAGAAAATATAGTTATGTCATCTAAGTAAACTACCAAGAATTCATGAATTTCCTTTGCAAAGGCTATATCCATAGCTCTTTGAAAGGTTGCCCCTGCATTCATTAAACCAAAATGAATTTTTACATATATAAAAGTACCCCAAGGAGTAGTAAAAGCTGTTTTGGTTCAATCCTCTGGTTGGACTAAAATCTGGTTGTATCCTGGAAATCCATCTAAAAGTGAAATCCTAGAAGAACCAACTACCCTTTGTAAAATGTGATCCATTTTTGGTAAAGGATAATTATCTTTTAAGGATACTTTGTTTAGATTTCTAAAATCAACACATAATCTAATCTCTCCTGTCTTCTTTCTGGTTGGAACTAGGTTAGAAACCCAATCAAAATATTTGATTGGTGCAATAATCTGTGCATCGTATATTCTTTTTACTTCTTTTTCTATTAAGGGCATCAAAATAGGGTTGATTCTCCTTAATTTTTGTTTAAAGGGCTTTTGATATTCTTTTATAGGAATTTTATGTTGAATTATGTTGGTGTCATAGGATTTAAGGTCCTCATAACCCCAAGAAAAAACATCTTGGAATTCCTTGAAAATAGCAATATATTTTTCCTTTTCCTGTTGAGGTAAGGCTTTGGAAAGTTTGATCATTTTGGGTTTTAACTCTGTACCAATATTACATCCCTCAATATCTGATCTAAGTGGCTCCAGTTTGGGTTTTATAGCAACATCATTTGAGTCAAATAGATCTTCTAAAGGAGTTAAACCTTTTGGTAAGAAATTATCTTTGAGATTTAATATATCAGATTCTTCATCAATTATCTCATCAATTTCTACTCTCTCTAATTTATCTATATCTAATTGAATAAATCTAGTAGGTCTAGCAAACTTTACTTGATTTACATCTACATTATTTAAATCAATTTCAACATCGAAATCTTGATCTATGGTACAATCAGTGTTTATTTTATAGTTCTGAAATTCACCTTCATTATTCAGAAAATGGTAAATTTGTTGGTCTTCTGAGAAAATTTGCCAATATTTGAGGTTGTCTAGAATTATTGGTCTGTGTTTTACTTCTGCAGTATACATGTGATTAGGCTAAAAAGGTAAATTAGAAGTATTAGCAAAAGTTGCTAATGAGTGTGTTTGTAAATTTTGTTTTCTTCGTATTGCAGAAAAATTACATTCCAACAAATCATCAATAAAATATAGTACAGTCTCTCTATATTGGCCTAATAAAGGATTGTAAACAGAGTATTCACCTTTAATTTGTTTTACAATCAACTCTGAATCTCCCATTATTTCTATTCTTTTACCTCCTAAATTTCTGATAATTTGGAGTCCTAAAATGAGGGCTTCATACTCAGCCATATTGTTTGTGCATTTGAAATTCAGTTTGAAAGCATGGCCTTCTGCATGGTTTTTCTCTATATTAGTTATCCATACTCCTGCTCCTAACTTGTTAATTGGGCCATCAAAATCTAAATGCCATAAATATTCATGAAATATATTATCATTGTTTTGTGTTTTCTTTTCTTCCCTTAGTTCAGTCTTGATTTCATTATCAGTTTCAACATTACATAGGATGAAAGAATCTAGGTCAGTAGGTGTGGTATAAATTGGGTAATTTATTGACCTTTCAGCACTACTCACCATATATTTCATTAATGTTTCCCTATATAATTTCTTAGGTTGACCAAAAACTGATATAGTAGCATAAGACTTGTCCAATTGTAGAGATCCTTGTAACTTTGCTCCCCATGAGCGAGATAATAACATTCCATATTTGGGTGGGATATCAGCTACTACAATGTCCATAAGTATACTCTTACCAGGATTGAACTAATGTTACACATAAATCTTTGATTAAACCTAGGCATTTTACTTTGCTAGAATGAAATGAAAATAAATCTTTTTAAGGCCTTGTAATGTCTAAGTTCAGGGTTTCCATTATAGATTTGGGCATTAGATTATGTGAATCTCCTGAATATAACATTGTGTTGTGCAAGATTTGATCATGAATAGTTAAACTGATGTAAAATGGAGGAACTGATCCATCTTGATGCTTTCCATTTACATCTGGGCCAAAAATCAACTCTGGTTGATCATCATTCAAGTTTATGGAATCTTCTCCATCATTTATGTTTAATGTTTCAGTGATGGTGGATTTATAAAAATCATGTTTTACCAATTCTATTAAAGGAATTTGTATTTTTAACTTTGCAATTTCAGTTTGTATATTGAATGAAGGTTGAGATTTACTTATTTGAATTAACTCTTCTTTGGTAACTGTAGTTTGTGTTGGTTTATATTGTTTTTCTACAGTTATATTTTCATTTTCTGTTTCAGTTTCTTGTGTTTTACTGCTCTTTGTTTTCTTTTCAGGAATGGTTTGTGAAGCAGTAGATGTTTTTTTCAAATTTAGAATTGTCAGAAGTTGTTTTTGCAGTGGCAGCTTTTGGATCTGCTGATTTTGGATCAACAGTTTTTGTTTTAGGATCTAAGTTTGTTGTTTTAGCAGAATTAGATGCTTTTGCAGCAGCATATTTTTGTAAATATTTTGTAGCTTGAGCAACTTCCTCTGTTATGTCAACAATCTTCGGCGGCTTGGTGAAATTTTAGGATTGGAAACTTTTTGGGAAGAACTAGAGTTTTGCTTATTTTCCCTAGGGAGAATTTGCAAAAAAATTTTTGTTGGGGCTTCTACTCTTTTCTTATTTTCAACTTGTGCTATTTTCTTAGTAGAAGGTTCAATAATTTTCTTACTCCTAAGGTTATATTTCTTATGTACTTCGTTTATGGAAAAATCATAACCTTGTTTATAATCGAAGGATTCCCCTGAATTTAATTGGAGTTGTTGGAGTTCAAATAACTCTTGATCTTCCCATGTGATAAATATAGTGTTATTATCTTCTATTCCCATTAAATTTATGGTATCCTCGTCATTATCATTGTTTTGAGAACTTTCAACATAGTTCTCCTGAAATGGGGGTCTTATTGTCTGGTCTGGGGTTGATAATTTTGATTTTCCTGAATTTGTGTTTTTTTCTAAAATTGGGATTTCTGATTTGCTGTTGATTATCCCATTGAGGTCTTCTTTCTATGTTGTCTAATCTATCCATAATTGTCTCTAAAGTCTTAGCTAACATATCTATTTTTGTGTCTGAACTAGAGGCTTCTTCTTTCATGGTCACTCTCCTCTCATTTATTAATCTTGCCTTTTTAGCTAGAATGTTTACTTCTACACCTACAACATTTGTTTGCATTCTTTCCAAAGTTTCTACATTTCTTTCTTTTAACTGATATGCCATGTCAGTGTCACATCCATCTGGGAATTTAAGTAAGACAGAGTCAGGAGTGGGTTTTAGATTTGCAGGAATTGAATTGTAAACACTGTTATATCTAGTGAAGTAATCTTGTACTGATTCATTGGGAGCTCTCTTCATTGCATCAAATTCAGACAATATTTGTAGGGGGTTTTTCTTCTTTTGCCATTTATTTAAAAATAATTTATGGAAAACAGCTAAATCAACTATACTACCTGCAGTAAGACCTTTGAACCATTTTTTACTTCTCTTGTTAATGTTTGTGCAAACAACGTCATTTGTACATTTGAGTCATCTATTTCATGGAGTTCAAAGTAATCTGTCATTTTTTTTATGTGCTGCTGTGCAGTGTACTGTGTAGTAGCATCAAATTTTGGTATCTTACTTTGGTAATCCTGAGGCATGTCATGCATTTTGCCTGAAAGAACTAGGGGATCATACCTAGCAGCCATAGCTTGAATTATAGCTTGGCTTGGGGGTAGATTAACAGTGCTTGGGGCTGAACTGGAAGAAGTAGCTGATGTAGTAACAGAAGTGACTGATGAAACTGGAATATAAGATGTTGAGCTAGAAAAAGAAGTGGATGAACTAAAGGATGAAGTTGAGGTACTAGGAAATGAAACCAGAATATAGGAACTACTAGGAAATGAGAATGATGTGTTCAAAAAAGTAGAAGGTAAACTAGTGGATGAAGTGGATGTAGGGGATGAAGGGAATAAAATTCTAGGTTGCAAGTGTAATCTAGAACTAAATGGATTTGTAGATTGGATGGTAGTAGAAACTATAGATGATGTAGTGGTATCTAAATGAGGAATAGAAGGCTTAGATATATATGCCAACAATTGAGCTAATTCAATGGCTTCATCAAATTATTTCTTTAAGAATAGTAGCATTAATCTCTTCAAGTTTGTCTTGATTTCTAATTTTCTTTAATTCAGATTATACTATAATATTTTCTTGTTTTGTTTCCAAAAATGAAATAAAAATGGGGTCTAAAACAACAACACTTAAATTACTTTTAGATTTTCTCCTGAATAAAGAATATTCAAATTTAAAATCAAACTTTATATCCTGTAAACTTACTAATTCCCGTGGTAATGAATTGAATCTTATTAATGAAATTTTAACATCTAAATCTTCTATCTATTTTTTATTTTTCCCAATTCTGTCCGGGTTGTCCACTATAACAACAGGTTTAAGATCTGGGTTAGACCTGGCATAGTAAACTTTCCTAGAAGCCAGAATTACAGTTTTTATACTCACAACTTGTCAAACAGTCTTAAAGGTACAAGGATAATAAAAATAATTTCCTTTAAGATTTTTTTAACAACTAAGGATTGTTTAAGTCCCCAGTATGGTCTCCAGTATGTTATCACTCTAGTAATTTTCTAAGTTGTGAGATTTTTATTTATAGTTAAAAGAAAACTAGAGGTAACCACAAACCTACTTTTAAACTTTAGAATCTAGCCTTCCTAGGGTTCAGAGAGGGCTCTCTCTATAATATTTAACTTTGTTTTGATTATAAGATATTAGACTAGTTATGATTGTGTAATTTGGTTTTGGTTTGTTTGATTTGGTGGGAAAAATAACTTAATGAGATGGATAGTGGGAAATCTGTTTGTCCATTAGGTCGAGGAGTAAAAAATCAAGCAGACAGAGCTAGGATCAAGGTAAAGAAGTCAAATATTTTCAGGGCAAGATAGATAACCCTTTAAAGATCTTGGAAGGTTGTTTGGTGAGGTGATATGATCGGGATAAAGAGAAATGAAGGGTTTTTTGATCGGGAAAAGAGAAGTAGTAGGCAAAGGTCAAACGAAAGAGGGAGAAATTACGGGTTCCCTACTCTAGAAATCAACAGAAAACATAGAAATGATAAACAATAAAGACATAGTGCTTTTAACAAATCCTGAAGTAATACTCCTATTTATTCATTCAAATTTAGAACACATTTATGGATGCATGAAACAAAGAAGATAAACAATGACAAATAGAAAATACTTCACTTCAATAGCTCATCACATGAAACCTGAAATATGATGCTAATTGATTCGATCTAGTCTGCTACTCGAGATTTGAAACACAAAAGCCTTCAAGTCCAATAAAAAATGACTAGAAATCTTCAGCAATTTATTCCACAATAATACTTCAAAGGATGAAGTATTTATACATAATTGTTTACAAAATATCCTAGAATGCTTCTAGGAATTATCTAAGAAAAATAAAAATATCTTTACAACAAAATAGAAACAACTACATAACAAATCAACAAGATGTCCTATCTATCCAAATAAAATAGAAACAAATTGTGGATTAGGTGTAGCTGGCTGCCTTGGTGTCCTCTTTGCTGGCTCAGATATTTTCAAGTTGGTTTTGAAATCTGATCTGCTTTATCTCTTACTCTTTCACTCTGATTCTCTTTAATCTCTTATAATATTTAAACTCGGATACTCTTTGACCACTGCAAAACTGTTTACTGCTGTAATAAAAAATCTATTTTGACTAAAAATCAACAAACTTTTTTTTTGCCTTTTACCTTTCACAGTAAATTTGTAAGTGACTGCCAAGTTTCTTCATCTGGAATTTGTATCTTCTTCAGTTTTTTGAAGTTTTCATCTGCCTCTGTATATCTGGAAAAAGTTGGTTTTATAACAAATAAATGTCTTATCTCATGCTGTAAATAAAATAAATCTTCAAAGCTTCTATGCAAAACTTTTCTAGTGGAGATTCCTTGTCCATCTGTCTTGTTCACCTATTCCTTTGCATATTCTCTAATCTTCTTATTGTAATCTTCCTGAGGCATAAGTTTATCATTTATGACCAAAATATTAGGCATACTTCTTTGTCTCAAATTCTCAAATTTGACCATAAACCTGGTTATTGCAATGTTCATATTCTCACATTTTTCTTCAAGTTGTTTCATCAAGTTTTTCTTGGTGATAACTTTCCTTATTTCAAGGATTGTTTCAGTCCTGTCATTAATCTCAATTTCTTCTAACTCTTTCCTGTTTTTACTGTTGAGAAACTTTATCAATTCTAAGGTTTGTTCAGGTTTGTTGATTAGCTCTTCTTTAGTCTTCTGGATTTCTGTTTGTGCTGCTATTAGTAAATCTCTTTGTTCAAAGATCACCTGAATTGAGGGCCACACATCATTGATGGCTTCAATGATCTTGTTCCATAATTGGTTTTTTACATATGACATAGGCTCCTTTAAAGTCAAATCCTTTTGAAGTTTCTTCAATTCTTGATTTAGTCTAGTAGCCTTTTGCTCATGAGTTTTGGCATTAATTTGAGCCAACTTCTTTTGATCTTCAATATTTTCAATCACCTGTTTCAATTTTTTAATCGCACTTGTCTGAAGTGACATTTCTTCCATGGCTTTTATTAGCTTGTTGGCCTCATCTGAAGGGTGAGTTGATGTTGTTGATGACTCTGTAGCTGATGTTGTAGATGATATCACTAGAACTGTAGTAGCCAGTGGTACTTTGGGTACCAACCCTTTGTCTAGAGTCGATGGCATAGCTGTAGTAACCATAGGGATAACTGAAGGAACTTCTGGTGTTTTTGTGTTTCCCTTTCATGGACAAGTTTGTCCATTTGAATCTCCATTTCTTTGATCTGTCCTGCTAGCTGAAATATTATGTTCATCATATCATCCTTCTCATTCTGTCCTTGTATTATTTCTTTAGCTTGAGGATGTTCAGTTGATGGCAATTTAAGCTGTTTCCTCGGTGCTGCAATGTCTTCATTCTTTTTCTTCACTAATTGTTCTGCTGCTTTGACATTTGCAGGGTCATATCCAATATGTAGGACCAAATCTTTAAAGATTTAATTCTGAGATATTTAGCATATAAGGATGCTTTGTCAAGTTTCATTTGATCTTTCATATTTATGATTGTGTTCTGAAGTTTCTGAACACTCATAGCCTTGGTTGTAATAGTTGAATACAACATCTCTGAACTCTGTGTATGAAATCCTATCTGATCAAGAGCATGAATTTTTTCTGTTTTGACTTCTAGATCAATCTTTTTGTAATTTATAACTGTCTTTGGAACCTTCACTGTAGGCTGTAATACTGACATGATCAAATTTTTATTTGAGTAATCAAAGGCTGATAGGAGTCTGTTTTGAACACTTGGTGTTTGCTTCAAGTATTGAGAGTAAATCTCATTTTTTATCTCTTCATTTTTTGTCTTGATTTGTTTATACTTTACCTTGATATCAAGGTCCTTTCTTCTACTTTCTGTGAAGATGATGCTTCCATATTTTTTTGTTTCTCTATCAATTGTGCATTTGAATTTTCAACCTGTTCTTAATTCACATTCTCTGTAACCGACTCATTTATGATAAATGTTGCAGTATCTGTGTTTGTTACTGGGACATTTGTGTCTTCAACTTCAATAGTAAATTTCTCTTTGTCTACTGAATTTAAATTAGGCTTCTTATTATATCTTAGCTTGAACCTAGTTTCAGTAGTGGTTTCAACAACATAAGAACCTTTTTCTCTGACTCTTTTGGTGGTTTTCTTTGTTTGATCTGCAGTTTGTAAAGTGTGACTAGTATCACTTTTTTTTACTGCATCTATTAAAGTGTTTTCTGTCCACTCAGTCTGATTGACATAATTCTCAATCTCTAGTTTTTTCTTATGAATGTAAGGTGTTAGTTTACACTTGACCCTCATTTTACTTGAGATTCCTTGTGGATCATAGTTCCAGGAGAAGCTCTCTTCAAATCTGTACTCTAATAACTGTTTGGCTGCTTATATCTCTACATCTTTATGATTACAAATGAATGGTCCCACTTAATTCTTCAACTTAAACTGTGTTTTCTTCTTTGCTGCTAGAAATTTGATTGAATTAGAATTAAAAATCTGCTTGATGTATTCCAAAGAAAAAACCCTCATTGGTACATATTTTGGGAGTTTGTATGGCAACAAGTTAGAGCCAAAAAATCTGATATCTGTGTGTTTTTCATACAAATACCAATCTCCAGTCTTGGTCTGCTCTGATAACTGTAAAATCTTCTTCATTTCATCATTGATGCTTGGTTTTTCAGTATTTGTTAACATATTTATCAATGGATGAACAAATAAGTCTGAAAACTCTGAATAGGAAAACTCTGTGAAATCTTTCTAGATCAAGGATGTCCAAAAAATAACTGAAAGTGGGTTTCCTTCAATGTCAAGCTTGTGGAGGGTTACTGGAAACTTATCTTCTTGAAAATACACAAACATATGGAAGAGAAAAGATGTGTATCTAAACACTCCTTCAGTTGGCAGTTTAACAAGTTGTTCATGGATATTGTCAGCAATGTAACCAAGATAATTGAAGATAACAGAGGGAGGTTGTCCTGGTGTGAAAGTAGATAGGAAACCTAAAATGGATTCATCTATATGTTCATCAGTATAGTATCTTAGGATGAAATATAACATAGAAATTATATGCCTAGACCCCTATGGAAATCTTGAAGTGGAATATGGAAGATTGATTTGAGGAATTTCCATATGTAAGGGCATGAATATTTGGAAGATCTCGAATCTTTTAGGAAAGTCAAGACCAATGTACAACTTGGTAAGTGTTTTAATGGACAAAGGAACTGCTTGAGGATCAAGTTTGAGTTGTAGCATTTGGTTAATGGACTCAGCAGTAACGGTAAAAAGTACTTCTTTGTTTGCATTTACTATGGCTCTTTGTTTAGGCACATAATAATTCTGACACAACCTGATAATCTCTAGGCATGAATGAGTAACTGAAACAACATATTTGGGCAAGTTTGATTCCTAAATTTGGAATTCTTCCACTTGATCTAAAAACTTTTCAAAACTCCTGTTATGAAGTTCTAACAAATTGAATTCTACAATGGGATCTGATATCTTGTAGTCAATATCTGCTAATGGGGTGTGCTCAATGTCTACAACAAGGGGTTGTAGAGGATTCACAATGATGGCAGTCTTGGAAGATGTAGCTGGAGTAGATTTAGGCATTTTTAGGCTTTTTGGACTACACAAACTCATTTTTTTTGTCTTTCTGGCTACTTCTGTAAGATTAAACAGTTTACAGAAGTATTCTTTCACTTTGGCAGGGGTTCTTGAATTAAAACAGGTAGAATATGTTCCTTTCTTGGATTTTTCTTTCAATTTTTGACTTTCAACATGTATTTCAGACTCTCACTGGTCATAAAACAATAAACAGGGGTTTCTTGGACTTTTTCAATAGACAATTGGGCTAAAATTTGTTTCAATTTAAGGAACAAAGGATTAGGTTACCTTCAGAGGATTTCTGGGCTAAAATTAGAGTTTTATATAGTTTGAAAAACTAGAAAAACTCAATATTTTTCATTTAAAACAGTGTGCAGTATAGAACAGTGTTTCTCAAAAATTTTGCCAGGGTTTGGCCAGTTTTTTGGATCTTTTAATAGGCTTCCCTGGATATTTTGAACTCTGAATGTATTTATTATTTATCAAGGTTCTTTTTAAATCGATAACAAGATTAATTTCTCAAGAAATACCTGTTATACGTAGGTACGAGTCTTTGAAAATGGCTCTGAGGCTTTATAACAGGTTGTGTGGTATATTTGCTAGTCTCTGAATCAATTCAGAGCTTCTTGGCAATATTTAATAGTAACTGGTGGGATTTATACTGATTATGGGCATGAAAACAGTATAAAAGCTTCTTTCCTCTAAGTCGGAATGATAAATGTAGTCAATAAACACAGAAGAAAGGAATAACAGTGTGTTTTCATGGTTTATTATGCATTTAGGGTTAATTTAACTTGTAATAAATGGTGGTCAAATCGGGAAAATAGGTGGTTTTCGGCTTTAAAGGGAAGAAACCAGAGGTGATTATCACGCGGGTTCTAAGTGGTAAGCAATTTTGAACAAATCGAATGCGATCCAATGGAAATATGCCACGCAGCGGAGGGCGGAAAGGCTTAAACAACCTATTTCACTTAGAAATGAAATGGTTAAAAGCGTGTGACTTTATTTTCGATATGGGTTTTTTGTCATTGGATCGAGAAGGACTCATGCGAACGGTCGAGGTCTAATATGGAAGATGCTCGGGATTTGGGAGTGGGGCCGGGGTTTATTAATGTGACGGTGTAGTTTTTAACTTTATAAATAAATATTTATTAAAGTTAAAACCTTGGTTTATACGATAGGCTAGTCAAAGAATGTTTATATATGTTTTAATTAAAAATTTGCCAAATGTTTCAACCGATATATCGGGGCACGGGTTTTAATATTATATAGTATAATAAACCTTGAAAAGTGTTTTAAGAACCATAGGGGGCCGGGATATATTTTTATATTGGATATGTTTTAAACCTATGGGATAATGGGCAGGGTTATTTCATCACATGGATATTTAACATAGGTTAAAACTTTAAAATAGTGGGTTTTTTGGGTTATTTAAAATATAAAGGGTTTAATAATATACAGGAAAGGTATAGTTTAGGGATTTAATAATGTAAGTTAGAAATTAATATGAAATACAGGTATAATGTATGAAATGAATATAAAATACATAATTTAACACTATGTAAAGTGTAAATATAGAAAAATAAGCATAGCTTGTCTCATTTTTTGTTTTTCACACTTAAACTTAGGATAAAATACATTTTGTGGTTTTTTGAGTGTTTTTTCTGAATGGAAATGAAATTAATTTTTTAGGGTTTTTACTTTTACTAAGCAAAAGTGTTTTTACTTAGGAAAATGGATCATGATTATGGATGAAGATGAAAATGCTGATGAATATGGGTTTTATGTAAGGGATTCAATATTTTAACCAATTAGTTATCGAGCCTTGGGTCCGGTCCCAATAGAAGTCAAAGAAATGCTCTGAGCCTTTTTAACTGAAGGTTTAGAATATTGAATCATTGTGGGGGAGGGGAAGTTAGTAATTTTTGCTCGATGATTCTTTATTACATGTCTTGCACAACTAATTTCTACCTACCCATCATTATTTCTAACATTTTTACTTCATTTTCATGGGTTCATTGAAGCTTGTAACCCTAAATTCATTTTTCTTTCAAAGCATAAAAACTATCTAAGTCTAAACTTATTTCATTCGAGGGCTCAAATTAAACTATTGAGCTCCTCATTTATTCTCTATATTATCTACTGATTTGTCAAGTTTATACTATTTGAAATATCTTTATTTTCTATCTAAAACATGAAATTCAAAGCATGAAAAGTTAAGATTAAACTAATTAACGATCATGGATTATGGCATTTATTGACAATCCGCATAACCGCTATTCTTACATAGTGCAATAGCAGTGGCATTTTACCTCTGTTTCGCTTTCATGTATTATTCTTCTCTTTTTTTCTTTGGGTCTATCTTTTTCTAAGTCCTTTGATAATTTTTTTTTAGGATCTTTACCCTCTTTTCATTTTTTATTATTTTTCATTTTCAAAATATAGAAAATAATTGCAAAAAGCAAGGTATGTACATATTTACAAGAATATAAAAGTAAATTAAAAATTATGAACCTAACATAGGACCCAACACACCCGAAAAGAGCTTTGACTCCAAAAGATTAATAATTTTAGTACACGTTTCTAACTTTACCAAACCACATCTTCAATCCTCCGTACGCGAAACTGGTACATCATTTGCAATCATGCACAACACACATGACTCAACAACCCCTCCTTCCCAAGAGTTTATAGCACGCACTCATTGGCCAACAATTACATAAAATAAAATAAACAATCAATATCTCAAATACTCATAAGGAAAGGCCAAAACGTCATTGTTGCGTTTTGAAGTGATAGGGAAACACACCATCACGTTTACATTTACTTACAACGTATGATTTACAAATGTGGCCATCACACTAAGACCCCTAAAAGAACCATATTTTACTTAATAAGGTAAATGGATCATCCCCCTGTGGAGGATCTCCTAATGGAATAGCTTTGAGGATCGGACTTTGTATGGATGCTCTTTGGTCCTGACATGTTTGACATGCAAGTTTCTGGCATTCATTTTGGTTGTGATGATTCTTCCTCCTCCATACCTTCCTTCTGTATCGTCTTGGAGCACCTCCTCCCGATGTGCCTCCGAGAAGTGCCCATGAATCCCTCACTGTCGTTGAGGTGTGAGTAGGTGCTTTCATCATCATTTGTTGGTGGGTCGCTAGTTTTTTTGGAGCTTTCTCCCACATCCTTCCTGGTGTATCCGTGTCCTGCATGACGTGGAAATTCCTTGACTTCGACAGGGTTTACGATGCCTTGGCCATTGATGCCAAGGCCCTTTCCTTGATACCCCATCTTCTTCATCATTTTGGACCCGATCCCTATAGTATGCTTTTCTAAAGCAGCGAATTCATCAACATGAAAAGTACATGAAATTGAAAGGTTTCTTTTTACCTCAGGTTAGTTATGTCACAATTTTTCCAAGGCCTCATCCTTAGCTTGTAACTAGCGTAGTAACCTTTGTTTTTCTTCCCTTGCTTCCTATAGGAGCCTTCTTAGCTCAACATTTTCTGCTTGGATGCCTTGGTTAATCTCTTCAAGTTCTTGGAACTCTGCCGCAGTAGGTGTCCTTTTCATCTTTGGTACACTATCTGTTGATATTTTTGTTTCATCGCCTAAATCAGAACCCAAGTCTATGGGTCCTTCTGTTGTGATCCCAAAGGCTGCAAGCTTCATTTCATCATCAGAATCGGACACCAGGTCAATTGGTCTACCTCGTGCAAATCCTGTAGCTGTGACATTTTCATCTTCCTCGGATTCATAATATTGGTTTTTTTGTATGGTGGTGGTGGTCTTCTACTTCCCCCTTTTGTCATTTCTCTCAGGTCTCAACTCAGGGTGTAGCTTCTAGCAATTTTCTTCGTCATTGATTAGAACTGGATCATGGACCTAAGTGATAGCTCAAAATTCAAAGTGTTTGGAAGTGTTTCGAACCTGAGGGACTGAATAGATGTTGTCTTCCTGATTTCGGTGTCGTGAACGGTTCGAAAAACAGACACTGTATGAAGAATTTATCGCAATTTGAAAAGTCAAGTAAACTGAAAAAATTGGACTTTGACCAAGTTTGACTTGGAAGTTTGGGAAATTAAAAAGAGAATATTCGAGGGAATATTCCTAAAATATTCCATCCCCAAAATATTCCCCGAAATATTCCATTCGGTCCAACCAGCTCTTGACACTTGGCATTGTATTATCGGTCACAGGTTTGACTTTTGGAATTTTTAGCCAATGGAAGGCTGCCACATGGCTGGCCTGGAGGCTGCCACATGGCCCAGGAATGGTCTACCAAAAGTTTTGGGTCTCTGCGGGATCGAACCTGAGACCTGTCGTTACACATGCGCCCATCTTACTAACTGTGCCATAGGTGTTACTTAACACTATAAGCAGCGCGAATTAATTTATTTTTTAATGGTATTCAGTATGGGGGTTTGGAGGGCCAACCCTCCCCATGTGACCTATTTCCCGGAACCTAGGGCTAATCATCGGCGCACGAAAAGAAACTGCTAACCATTACTGTCAGTGGATTTTGTGGTCACATATGCTCACCGCAACTTAAAATGTTAACAACAGACCAACGGTTAACTAACCGTAACTTCCGGCGGGATTTAAACCTGTAACATGAGGTTGTTTAAATGGTTTCAAAATTTATTCGTTCCAGTTTAATGTGACCGCAAAATATATGGAGCAGGTGAGCAAAGTTAGATTCCTGGGAGTAATGATTTTGTAACTAATTTGAAGTGAATCCGATAAAGGGTGTGGATGGAGGGTTCCAGAGAATGGCATGCAAGACAATTGTAAATGAATTAGATGGAGAATGACAAGATGAGTATTGGTGACATCGAAAGCAAGCAATGCTGGAGGAGTGCAAGGGCAAGATGATGATGATGACACACACAAGGCCGGAGGGTTGTATAGGAGGGCTAGGTCTACATAGCGGGAACTCATGCAGAGATCACCAGTAGGACATCAGGAGGATCTTGCATAGGTGGGAAAAAGAGGGGATCTGTGCTAAATGGACAGTAGTTGGATGTAGAGGGACTGGCTCTGCAAGTCTCGTGTATGATAGGTAAAGAATGGTCGAGGTGGACTCCATCATCTGAACATCAGGGGGGGGAATGACGATGGGAGTGGGGGGATCTTCGAGTTGGCCCGAAGCATACTGCGCGAGGATGGGAGAGGTAGATTGATGTTGTTCAACCTCATACTCTCGAACGACCTCTAAAGAGGCGCGGTAGTGCGTCAGGTGAGGAAAATGGTGGGAGTAATGGCCATGAACACCACACAAAGCGCAGGGTTTGTTGGTGCAGAGAGTCTTGGGGTTCTTGGTTACGGACGAAGAAGGAACGGAGGTTTCAGGGACTGTAGACTCGGGGAACGTGACTTTAATCATGGGCTGGATACGGGGCAACTCGGGACAAGCATGGGTGGCATGACCGGCGACATCACACAAGGCACAGGGCTTGGTGGGTGGGGGAGGGGCCGGGTCAGTTGTGGTGGTCTTATCTTTGGGTGCCCCCTTACGGGCTTTGCTTTTCTTCCCGGGAGCCGTCACGACAGGAGAAGGATCCTGTGGAGGTGCTGGAGGCACAGTGGCAACGGAGGAAGCAAGGGGGACCGGTTGGACTGGTGTCAAAGCCATGTAGGGTTTGGGGTGACCAGGAGGGGTGGGGGCTGGAGGGTCAAGGTACCAGACCGAAATGCCCAAGGTTAGGTTAGGGAGAGAGAGGGTGGCCATGACGGGGACAGAATATACTCCGGGAGGGGGAGCCAAGAAAGGGATCTGCCCAGCAGGTTAATGACCAGGAGGGACGGCTCCGAGATGGTTAAGGCCAGGGGGAAAGAAGCCAGAGGATAAGGGGGTTTAGAGATACCACTGTAGGGAGGAGGGCCGTTCTAAGGGAAGGTCCCACGAAGGGGGGGGATCTGTGGTTGTGTTGTGGAGGGCCAAGGAGTTGCTACCAGCCCAGCAGCCTGCTGCAAGGGTAGCCTCGAGACTGAGCTGCATCATGCGCATTTGATAAGTCTGGATCATGATAGGAGAGGGGAAGACAAGTGAAAGTTCCAAGGTGAGAGTCTTTGTAAACACCGGGGGAGACACTGGTCAAGGAATCAACGGTTTTCTTGTTGGCTACATAAGATATGGTCGTCTCAGGGGAGGTTTGAGACTTTGGCTCATGATATGTCAACTGGTCAATGGTGACTATCTTTCCATTATGGGGGAAAGACATCTTGCGAAATACCGCGGATGGGACAGCAGACATAGCATAGGTGTAGCTTCGCCCCAATAGAATGTTGTAATCTAGTGGGGCGTCAATGACCTCGACGTCAACGCAAACAGTCTTACCGGCGAGGGTGATAGGGCAATTACGAAACAAGCCAATGGGCTGAGTATGACCGTCCCACGCCTAAGGGTGATCGTGGAAGGGGCCAGCTTTGTGGGGATCCAGTTGGTGCCTCAAACCTGGGAAGTGCAGATCACGAGTGGATGCCCCCTCGTCAATGATACACCGAGAAACGTTAGTGTTCCGAATTTTGACTGGGATTTGGAAAGCGACAGAAGCAGGAAGAGGAGGATGTTCTGATTGATGGGCGTCGAAAAAAATCAATTGGTCAGTAGCAGGATCTATAGCACCCAGGGCAGATAGTAAACCCTTCTTTTGAGAAGGGCACGACTGGAGGAGTTCCAATGTAGAAATGGCAGCAGGAGACTGTGCCAAATCATCTACTATGCTATACGACTGAGCAGCTCGACCAGAAGCAGCATTTCGGCGTAATGGTCCTTTAGGAATCTTGGTATGAACCTCACCTTAAGAGGGATGTGTAAGGGGCCACCTGATGTCGAAGAGGCTCGTAGAACCTCAAGAGGAGACTCGAGCAGAACAGCAGAGGCCTTCGGTACCGGCGAGACCGAGTTTGAAGTTGAAGATCAATGAGGTTGGGATCAGAGTTCATCATAAGGATCTGGTAATCAGAGGAACCAGAAGGGGAAGGTTGAGTGGCGACCTGTCCGTCAGGTGGTTGGGTAGCCACGAATCCTTACTGAGGGAAAGGATCTGTAAACACAGTTGGTTGAGTAGTGGCCACATTAGGGGGATCATGAGGGGAGGCATGTTGTCCTCGCAATGTGGTTTGAGACTCCCACATCTACCGCATCTGTGGTAAGAGGGGACAACTGTGTAATAGCCTGCAACACCAACACGAACAGGGCTTATTTGTACGAAGCGGCCTGTCCGGCTTGGGCTGAGTGTCCTGTTGCTGGTTGGCGGTGTTAGGGTCCACACCGGGATTGGTTCCACGGGTACCAGGGGCAGATTGGTTGGAATTGCCTCTCTGCCTTCTTTGAGAAGAAGGGGGGTTAGTCGCGCCCTGCTGTGCAAATACCTGCCCTAGAGGGGGTTGTAGGTGCTGTTGCGGGGGTTGAGAAGACAAGGGAGGTGGAAGAGATGTTTATGGAGGCCACACAGATGTGGATAAAGGTAGCTGTTAGGCTGGGTGGCATGAGGGCAGAGGTTGGGAAAAAGGAGGAGGCATGCCATATCCTGGATACATGCTATCGGGAGGGGGGAGAGTGCTAGAGGAGCTGGCCCCTCCCTGAGGGGGACCATAGCCCATAGGAGGTTGAGCGTATGGATGGGAAAGGGCTCCAACGATACCGTCGGCGGAATGAGATGCCCCCGGGGCGTTAGCGCCACTGGGCCTGGGGAGGTCAGGAAGAACGGTATAAACATAACCAGATTGAGCGTAGATCAAGTCATATTTCAAGGCTATTTGGAGGGCGGCTTCTTCGGTTTGAGGAAAGTGAGAGGCGACATCTTTGCCGATGGGAGCTGGAAGGGTGCGAAGGAACCAGTCCATGTAAACCCGATCTTCGAAGGGAGGGGCTCGACATAAGCTCCGTCTTCTTCGCCATTCCTGAACATGGGCAGAAAGGCATGTTGAAGAGGATTGCTTGAAGGAAGTCAAGAGCTCCGTGCCAGTATCGTATCGGAGAGGGAGCTGGAAGTACGACAAAAAGGCTTGGGTAAGAGTCTCAAAGGTGGTATGGGTAGAGGTGGCTTGTTCGACATACCATTTGGAAGCTTCGCCGGTAAGCGTGCGTTGGAACAAACGAAGAGGAATGGAGTCATCGGTAATGGAATTGAAGGAACACCACATGTGGAAAGATCGAACATGATTGGTGGGATCTTCGCCATTAAGGCCCTCGAACTTAGGGATGTCGGAGGGGAGCTTGGTTGGCATAGCAGGCCAATTAGCATTGTGGTGAATGGGGTCATTGATCAACTGATGGAAATCGGGGAGGCTGAGGCCTGCAATGTACGGCAGCACAGGGGTGGCCGGGGTAGTTCCTGTGGCGGTTCCGCTAGTAGGAGGGCCGGCATTGGGGCCGGGAGAACCACTAGCGTTAGGCCCTGGACCAGACATGGTGAAGGGGGCAGGAGAACCGGGAGGAGAAGGAGGACCCGAGGAATCAGGGGAGGAGTCGGAGTGCGGACTCGAAGGTGGACTGGCTCGACGACGGCGGTGCGGAGCAGGTCGATCAACCGGAAACTGAGGGTGAAGGCCAAGAAGTCTCCGGGAAAGGCACCTTGGGGGCGCAATGATGACAGGAAGAAGGAAACCGACAGGGGCAAAAGGGGACAGAATCAATTACGGTCAAGGGCAGAAAAGGTGCAGTGACAATTGATTTTAGAGTCTTTGCCAGGCGGTGTTAACCAGGTGCTTCTTCACTTAGGGTCAGTGTGTGGCGTGCGTTAATTTTAATTTTTAAACCCTTTTCGTTTTGAGAGCAAGAAAAAGTGTGCTGCGTAACTGAAAAGAAATCTGCGTAGAACAATATAGATTGCTGAAAAGACAGAACATTTAACAGCTAAGTATGCATCAATCTAACCCAAAGAGGCGGGTATCTCAAAACTACTCTATCAGAGGGAAAAAATCTAGTCAAAACACACATAAAAAGAGCTCAACGGATCTAGGGTCGAAAGGGACAGGGATCCGGAGGATAAAGCTGCAGACAAGAGGTGCAGATCACAGCCAAGAGTCAGAGGCAAGGTGGCTGGAAAAAATGAAGGAAATCAGCAAAAACCGGAGGGGCAAGGCGGAGGCCTTCAAAGGAGGTCCAAACAAAATGACAAGAGGTGATTTGGAAGGAAAAGAGGCTGATTTCAATGGATCTGAAAGGGAGGTAACAGATCTGAAAAAGAGGGGGCTGAAGCTCTGAAAAACTGATGGCTGAAACAACTAAAAATCTTCCACAAAAAGTGGAGGGTACTAAAGCCCTAAGGGGCTGGGTTCCCACTTAGATGAGTAAAAATAGATCAGATCTTGGTCAAGGCGGGCTGAGACAGAGGCTGGAAGACCCTGACAGAAGCTGCAGCAGAACCCAGAAAAATTGCAGAAAAATCACTGAAAAACTGGCAGGTCGCAGTTTCTGACCTGTTTTCAGTGCAGGTCGCAGAAAAGGGGCAGAAAAGTGCGACCTGGAGGTCCAGGTCACAGTTTATGGGCCAAAAAGTGCGACCCCCCATTCCGGTTGTCTCGGCGGCAGATTTTCAGAAAAGTTGTCGTCTCAGTTGTGGCTGGTGTCGGTTACCTGCGTAATAGGGCCAGAAACACACGGAAGTTAGAAATTTTAATGTTTTAGGGTTTTATGTGAGAAAAATGATATAAAAAGAGGAAAACTAAGCAGCTGAAAAGAAGCCCTAGGGCCTGAAGTAGCTGGATATGCAGGAATATGAAAAACGACAGCGGTCATAATTTAAAACCCGTGTGGAGTTGCCATTTGTTAGTATGAATTCTTCGTCGAAGTGTACGAAAAAGAACCACTTTAGCTACGCATAACTAATAGCCCTAACAACAATAGAGGCTGCCAAACATCTTCAGATCTATGATTAGTAATAAAAATGCTGCAACAAACAGATCTATAAATGGAAAGACATTAAGAAGTAAAATAAAGGGTTTGCTCCATGCATCCAACAGACAAGACAAGAACACGATTTTTGAAAGAATTTTGTATTACAGGGCACCTGGGAGGAAAAAAAGAAGGTGTATCCAGCTCTCCTCAATGGGATGGGTTCTTTGTAGTCCTCAGCACTTCAGATCTAAGCTTTCTCTCTCTTGCAGGTGTAGAAAACCCAATGCAGAAAATAGAGCTCAATGGGAGCAAATGGTGAAAAATGGGACCAAGTGTATAGATCCAGAGTGATCTAATAGGCAACAAAAGGTGAGGAATGATGGGGAAGAACCCTCCTATTTATAACAAAATATTGGGTCATTCTAGGTCTTGGTGCATGATTAAAATAATGTTAACCAAATCTAGATCCACCTTTATGGAATATTTTATTATATTTGTTGGAGGGAAAGGGTGTTTGACTTGGGTCAAATCCCTTGATTAGTCAAAAATAAATAAATAAATGATTTATTTATCTTTTTAAGGAAGTCGTTGGAAGATAATCAAATAAATAATGATTTATTTGATTAATAGTGGGTGATTTGGTCATATTTAACAAGGAATATTATCTAAATAAGATTTAAATAACTATTCCTAGAAAATAATAAGATAACTAAGGGTTTATCTCATTAATTTCTTTGTTTTTGGGTTAAACATGACTGGGAATAATAATTATATTATGGTTTAATTAATTATTCCATGAGGAAAATCAAACAAATATAGGTTTGTTTAATATTTCCTTTTGGGGTTTCCTGTTTGGACCATAAACAACCTAATAAATATGGTTTATTAAGTTATTTAACATAGTGAAGGCAATTTTACTGAGGGTAAAATTGGTCTTACGTGGTGTACTTGGGTCCATCTAATGATGATAGGTTAGATGACCAAAAAATGGTGTAACAGATTGCCCCCCAGCGTGCAAGTGTCAGGAGCAAATCGTATGACCGAAGTACGTTGTAAGAACACGATCACTAGACAACAAAAGGGAAGTCAGAGAGAGAAAGGTGAGGTAGATAGTGTGCTGAAGGACTAGACCCTGAGGAGACGAGACTCGCAGGTGCAACAAGTCTCTTTTTTATGAGAGGGTACCTGTGCTGAAGGCGGCGGGGGAGGCATACCTATGCCCGCCGAGACAAAGTACAAAAGAATAGTGTGTCCAGTAAACAAGGGACCGAACCATAGAGTACAGCTGGCATAATCAGGAGCCAGATAAAAATACAATGAGGAATCTCACATACATGTTGTGCCTGGGATAACAGCCAGGACTAGTACAATAATGTCTGAGTACATGAGATAAATACAACCCAAATGCCCCCTGTAAATGGGGAAGGGCTCACAAAATCTGGCTGATACATGCAAATCGAAGAGGCGCTGCAAGTGGCTAAGGCCAACATCATCAAAGTCTGGAGCGGCAGCGAAGGTTGCAAAGAAGAGGCCATCCGGGCATGTGGGGGGCTACCTGCAGGGCCACCCCCTCATGAGTGTTGAGACATCTCACACACACCCGGGGAATCATCAAGAGCTGCTGCTGGATCACTGGCCCGTCAAGTATACGAATCTCGATCATGCTGAAAAGGAGCTAGAGAGACGATCAAGTCAAGGGGAAAGAAGAAATCCCCTTGCCTAATCCGAGGCACCGAACAAGAGTGGAAGCTGGAACCAAGGTACACCGCCCTCTAGACCTGGCTTCTGGAATAAATCTGTTGATGTCGACAGAAGGAGGTCTGCCATAGGTGAGGCAATGAGGCATCCTCAACTAAGGCACGAGAGAAAACAGTAGAGCGACGGACAGACTGACACTAATGACGATAATGGAAAGGGGAAGGACTGAGTAGCGAATGGACGACTTCCCTTGTTAGAGCATAAAGAGCATGGATGACACGGCAGCGACTGACACAAGATCATGAGGGATAGGGGACAGTGAGACTGAAGGTCATAATGGGCGACACAAGAGAGAGACCAAGCAATGAAGGATGGAGGGCTATAGTGGGGTGCAAAGGGACGTGGTATAGACTCCATGGAGGCAATGATGACTCAACTTGGATGCTCTAAACAAGGGCGACTCGAAGGTGCTGCCACACAGTAAAGGCCCCAATGGGGGACCATGGAAGCATGAGTACAAGGTGGGAACTCATGACGAAAATCGACACGAACATGGACAAGTAAGGGAGCAATATGGTGCCCCAAGTACAAGTGTCGTAAGTGAGGAAATTCGATTTTCAGTAGCGGTGAAGTGACCTTTCTTGGACAAAATGTGTCTGGGTGAAGTATCAAATCACCAAAAACTAACAGAAACCCATTTGAGAGCTCGGTGAGAGCTTTCCAGCGGTACTGACGGTTCGTCGAACGGGGCTACGGTGTGGTCGCAGCAGTCAAAAGAAGAAACATGGGTTCTCTTTTAATAAGGCAGTTTTCCCTCCAAAATCATTCATTTGCTATTATTGCTGTGGTGAATGTGGAGAGGAGAGAAGGCCCTAAATATTGTGGCAGACGTAGTGGACAAAACGACCGTTGGAATTGAGATCTGTCAGTTGGAGGTAAGAGGCCTAACCTTTCTCTTGCATTTTGATGGATTACATTTTCAGTTTAGGGCCCAAAATCCCAGAAACAACCCCTCCTTCATCTCTACGGCCGGGTCGCACTTTTTGGGGCAAAAAGTGCGACCTAGGACGCAGGTATCAGGGAAAAAAGTGCGACCTGGTCCAGAAAAGGGCAAAAAACTACGACCTGGGAGATGAGGGGGTTTTGGTGTTGTTTTATGGCTGGAAGTTGGGTCTTGGTGTTTGGTTATGGTTTTCCCGATCTGTACGCTGACAAAAATGATGTGTTTGTGCAGGTATGGCAGAGTTACGGGTCAACTGGAGAGAGAGAGATCTGGGGACACTTCGGACAGAGATCCAGGCGGATCAGGGCGTCCGGCGTGTATTGGCCAGATTTGGGGTCCTCAAGTATTTGGAGAACCCATTGATGAGAGCAGGGGAACCATTACTGGCCCGGATTATCAGTTATTGGGATCCAGATCAAGAGATCTTTGTGGTGCAGGGGCACAGGATCGAACTGACGGTCCAGGATGTGTACTTCCTGACTGGTCTCCCGCCACTGGGGATGGTGGGAAACACTCAGCCAGTGTTGCCGCGGGGGCGGCATATCATGGAATTCGTGGAATGCCATTGTTGACCGGGTCTCCAAGTCAAAGGGACTCGAATACCGATCGGGGATCTAGAGAGGCTAGAAACCCGTGCAGTGGCCGCAGCGGTGCTGTGAATCCTGGGCACCCAGGCGTTTCATCACATCATTGGGGGGCAGATGATGATAGTGGAAAGTGTGTTGGGTGGGACCTACTATGGGTGGGCCCAAATGATGTTGGTGTCGCTAAAGCGACAGTTGTCACTATGCAGGCGGTAGGTGAACCATGACTGCTCATATGGGACTTTGTTGTGCGCCTTCTTCTTTGAGAAGATCCCGACCTTGAGGCCTCGTGTACAACTCCCAGATGGGGGCCCGAGAGAGCCCAGGATGCGCCGTTGGGGACGGCTACTGTGCAGAGGAGGAGGAGGGGCGGTCGGGCGAGTGTTTCGACCGGAGTTTTTTGCCCATTGGGATCAGATGCCTTTGTACATAGATGACTATCCCTATAGTGGGATGAGCTATTGTGGAGATCCGGACCTGCCACTTCTGCCTGGTCGAGTCTGGGGGCCCGATGGTAAGTGACAGATTGCTATTCTTGTATGGGCATGTTAAAGTATTTTGAATAGTAATGTAAGGGACTGATTCATGTACTTTTGGTATGCAGATATAGCACCGGTGAAACCGGCCGGATATATGGGACGACCGGCAGCGTCTGGAGCTACAGGGTCGAGAGCAGCGCAGAATGAGAATGCAGCTGCCCTACTGGAGGACATCCGATGTAGATGTGAACGGTTGTTGACTGGAGTATCAGAGCGCGGGTGGCAGGATCTAGACGACCAGTTCATAGAGCCATGTGTTGGTCTTCCCTCGGAGTGGCGAGGTATCATGCGGCGCATGGCGATAGCCGGTCAGGCGATGCGTGATCTACAGGCTGCAGGGGCAGTGCCATTGGCTCGGGATCCTCCAGATAGTGATTAGGGGTGGGGCATGTGGTGCCCCCTATGATGTATGTAGGGGCAGATGGTGCCCCCAATTTTTGCGTAACATGCTATGGGCATGTCATATGTATCAGAGTAGATGGACTCTAAACACATATTTTGTGACACATATGATGGATATGCGTCGTTATGGTTTTTTATGAATGTTATTGTCTTGAATGAAATGCATGTGATAAATGCCAGTCTAGAAATTGGTTTTCAATACTATCTACATAGTGATTCTGTTCTCGAGGTACATGATTGAAAGTTATGGTTTCAAATGCACATATCAAGAGTTTCACTCGTAAATAGCGTCTAAATAGCACGGGGTTATGCACACAATAAACACCATTCAGTTGCATTACAAGAAGTAGGGAATCCAAACGAACGTGCAGATGGAGTACGCGATGCAAGAGGGCATCAGCTAAGAGACCACGCACTGCATCATATTTGGCCTGATTATTGGTGGCAGGACCAATGCATACCCCATTGGAGAGAACAAGGGCATGCAAGGGGGTGAAAATGGCCCAACCTGCCGTGGCTAGATTCCGGGAGTAACGACTTGCACCATCGGCGTAACCGATAAAGGGTGTGGACGGAGGGTCCTGTAGAATGGTGTCACAAGACAACAAATGAATGGAAGATGGAGAATGACAGCAGCGTGAGTGGATAGAATACATCGAGCAGCAGCTGCGGGAGGGAGTGAAAGGGGCAAGATGATGATGACGCACATACAAGCTGGAGGGTTGTATAGGAGGGCTATCGGAAGTATGGCAGGAACTCGGGCTGCAGAGATCAACATAGATACTGGTGGAGAGATCTCGGGTATGGGTGGGAAAGAGGGGATCTAGCGAAACGACAGGGAAGGATGTAGAGGGACTGGGCTCCAGGTGTCTCGCAGAAGAGGATAGATAAAGAATGGTCGATGTGGAATCCGTCATCTGAACATCAGGGGGAGGGATGACGATGGGAGCGGGGGGATCCTCGGGTTGGCCTGAAGCATACTGCGCGAGGATGGGAGAGGCGGATTGATTCTGTTCAATCTCGTACTCTCGAATGACCTCTAAAGAGGCGCGGTAATGCGTCAGGTGAGGACAATGGTGGGAGTAATGGCCATGGACACCGCACAAAGCACAGGGTTTGTTGGTGCGGAGAGTCTTGGGGTTCTTGGTTACGAACGAAGAGGGAACGGAGGCTTCAGGGGCCGTAGACTCGGGGAACGTGATTTTAACCATGGGTTGGATACGGGGCAACTCGGGACAAGCATGGGTGGCATGACCGGCAACATCACACAAGGCATAGGGCTTGGCGGGTGGGGGAGGGGCCAGGTCAGTCGTGGTGGTCTTATCTGTGGGTGCCCCCTTACGGGATTTTATTTTCTTCCCAGGAGCCAGCACGGCAGGAGAGGGATCCTGTGGAGGTGCTGGAGGCACAGTGGCAACGGAAGAAGCGAGGGGGACCGGTTGGACCGGTGTCAAAGCCATGTAGGGTTTGGGGTGACCAGGAGGGGTGGCGGCTGGAGGGTCAAGGTACCAGACCGGAATGCCCAAGGTCAGGTTAGGGAGAGAGAGGGTGGCCATGACGGGAACAGAATATACTCCGGGAGGGGGAGCCAGGAAAGGGATCTGTCCAGCAGGGTAATGACCAGGAGGGACGGCTCCGAGATGGTTAAGGCCAGGGGGAACTAAGCCAGGAAGATAAGGGGGTTCAGAGATACCAGCTGTAGGAGGAGGGCCAGAAGGAGAAGGTCCGGCTGGCGGGGATATATGGCTAGGAGCAGGTTGCGGAGGGCGAAGGGGAGGTTGCGGACT
Organism: Pinus albicaulis; assembly: GCA_034641835.2. NCBI lineage: Eukaryota > Viridiplantae > Streptophyta > Pinopsida > Pinales > Pinaceae > Pinus > Pinus albicaulis. Next base: position 1,666,540,032 of record CM076579.1, read on the forward strand.
AGCCGAAGCAGGCCGTTTAAGGGTAGCCTGAGACGATTGCATCATGCAAACATTTGATAAGCTGGGATCAGTGATAGGAGGAGGGGGAAGACAAGGAAAAGTTCCAAGCAGGGAGGAGTCCTTGTAAACGCCGAGAGAGACACTGGTCAAGGAATCAACGGTTTGCTTGTTGGCTACAGAAGAGATGGTGGTCTCAGGTGAGGCCTGAGAGTGGGGCTCATGATATGTCAGCTGGTCAATGGTGACTATCTTTCCATTATGGGGGAAAGACATCTTGCGAAACACCGTGGATGGGACAGCAGACATAGCATAGGTGTAGCTTCGCCCCAAAAGAATGTTGTAGTCTAGTGGGGCGTCAATGACTTCGACGTCAATGTAAACAGTCTTACCGGCGAGGGTGATAGGGCAATTACGAAACAAGCCAATGGGCTGGGATGCATGACCGTCCCACGCTCTAAGGGTGATCGTGGAAGGGGCCAGCTCAGGGGATCCGAGTTGCTTCCAAACCGAAGTGGACATCACGCAGGTGGATGCCCCCTCGTCAATGATACACCGGGAAACGATGGCGTTTCGTATTTTGACTGAGATTTGGAAGGCGACGGAAGGAGGGAGGGGAGGGTGATCCGATTGAGTGGCGTCGAAAACAATCATCTGGTCGTCAGCAGGATCTACAGCGCCCACGGCAGATAGTAGAGCCTTCTTTTGGGAAGGGCATGACTGGAGGAGTTCCACTGTGGAAATGGTAGCAGGGGACTGCGCCAAATCATCTACTATGCTATACGACTGAGTGGCTCGACCGGAAGCAGCATTTCGGCGTAATGGTCCCTTTGGAATCTTTGGATGAACCTCAACTTTGGGTTGAGGGATGTGTAAGGGGCCATTGGATGTCGAAAGAGGCTCTGCAGAACCTGAAGAGGGAGGCTCGGGAGCAGACTGAGCAGGAGGCTTGGGGTACTGGCGAGACCGAGTTTGAAGGTGTAGGTCGACGGTTGAGGATGGATCGGAGCGCATCATAAGAATCTGGTAATCAGAGGAACCAGAAAGGGACGGGGGGGCAGCGACCTGGTTGCCAGGTGGTTGGGTAGCCACGAATCCTTGCTGAGGGAAAGGATCGGTAAACACAGCTGGCTGGGTAGTGGCCACATTAGGTGGAGCATGAGGGGAGGCGTGCTGTCCGCGCAATGTGGCTTGAGACTCCCACATCTGCCGCATCTGGGGTAAGAGGGGACAATCGTGGGTGTAATGACCATAAACACCGCAACACGAACAGGGCTTATTTGTACGAAGCGGCCTGTCCGGCTTGGGCTGAGTGCCCTGTTGCTGGTTGGCGGTATTAGGGTCCACACCGGGATTGGTTCCACGGGTACCAGGGGCGGATTGATTCAGATTGCCTCTCCGCCTTATTTGAGAAGAAGGGGGGTTAGTCGCGCCCTGCTGTGCAAATACCTACCCTAGAGGGGGCTGTAGGTGCTGTTGCGGGGGTTGAGAAGGCAAGGGAGGTGGAAGCGCGTATGCTGGAGGAGCTGGCATACCAGGATGTGGATAAAGGTAATGGTTAGGTTGGGTAGCATTGAGGTAAGCAGGAGGTTGGGCAAAAGAAGGCGTGCCGTATCCTGGATACATGCTACCGGGAGGGGGAAGAGTGCTGGAGGAGCTGGCCCCTCCCTGAGGGGGACCATAGCCCATAGGAGGTTGAGCATACGGATGGGAAAGGGCTCCAACGATACCGTCGGCGGAATGAGATTCCCCCGGGGCGTTAGCGCCACCGGGCCTGGGGAGGTCAGGAAGAACGGTATAAACATAACCAGATTGAGCGTAGATCAGGTCATATTTCAAAGCTATCTGTAGGGCGGCTTCTTCAGTTTGAGGAAAGTGAGAGGCGACATCTTTGCCGATAGGAGCGGGAAGAGTGCGCAGGAACCAGTCCATGTAAACCCGATCTTCGAAGGGAGGGGCTCGACATAAGCTCCGTCTTCTTCGCCATTCCTGAACATGGGCAGAAAGGCGTGTTGAAGAGGATTTCTTGAAGGAAGTCAAGAGCTCCGTGCCAGTATCGTATCGGAGAGGGAGCTGGAAGTACGACAAAAAGGCTTGGGCAAGAGTCTCAAAGGTGGTATGGGTAGAGGTGGCTTGTTCGACATACCATTTGGAAGCTTCGCCGGTAAGCGTGCGTTGGAACAACCGAAGACGAATGGAGTCATCGGTAATGGATTTGGAGGAACACCACATATGGAAAGATCGAACATGATTGGTGGGATCTTCGCCATTAAGGCCCTCGAACTTAGGGATGTCGGAGGGAAGCTTGGTTGGCATAGCAGGCCAGTTAGCATTGTGGTGAATGGGGTCATTGATCAACTGATGGAAATCGGGGAGGCTGAGGCCTGCAATGTACGGCAGCACAGGGGTGGCTGGGGTGGTTCCTGTGGTGGTTCCGCTAGTAGTAGGGCCGGCATTAGGGCCGGGAGAACCACTAGCGTTAGGCCCTGGACCAGACATAGTGATGGTGAAAGGGGGAGAACCTGGAGGAGAAGGAGGACCCGATGAATCAGGAGAGGAGTCGGAGTGCGGACTCGAAGGTGGACTGGCTCGACGACGGTGGGGCGGAGCAGGTCGATCAACCGGAAACTGAGGATGAAGGCCAAGAAGTCTCTGGGAAAGGCGCCTTGGGGGCGCAATGATGACAGGAAGAAGGAAACCGACAGGGGCAGAAAGGGACAGAATCAATTCAGGTCAAGGGCAGAAAAGGTGCAGTGACAATTGATTTTAGAGTCTTTGCTAGGCGGTGTTAACCAGGTGCTTCTTCACTTAGGGTCAGTGTGTGGCGTGCGTTAATTTTAATTTTTAAACCCTTCTCATTTTGAGAGCAAGAAAAAGTGTGCTGCGTAACTGAAAATAAATCTGCATAGAACAATATAGATTGCTGAAAAGACAGAACATTTAACAGCTAACGATGCATCAATATAACCCAAAGAGGCGGGTCTCTCAAAACTACTCTAAAAGAGGGCAAAAATCTAGTCAAAACACACATAAAAAGAGCTCAAAAGATCTAGGGTCGAAAGGGACAGGGATCTGGAGGATAAAGCTGCAGGAAAGAGGTGCAGATCACAGCCAAGAGACAGAGGCAAGGTGGCTAGAAAAAGGACAGAAATCAGCAAAAACCAGAGGGGGCAAGGCAGAGGCCTTCAAAGGAGGTCCAAACAAAACGACAAGAGGTGATTTGAAAGGAAAAGAGGCTGATTTCAATGGATCTGAAAGGGAGGTAACAGATCTGGAAAAGAGGGGTCGAAGCTCAAAAACCGACTACCAAACAAGCCTAAAACTCTTCATAAAAAGTGGAGGTACTCAAGCCCTAAGGGGCTAGGTTCCCACTAGATGAGTAAAAATTAGATGAGTAAAAACAAGATCAGATCTTGGTCAAGGCTAGCTGAGATGTAGGCCGAAGACCCCGGGCGTACGGCAAAGAACCTTTAAAAATTGCGTAAAAATCACTCAAAACTGGCAGTCGCGCTTCGAATTCGTTTTCGTTACAGGTCGCAGAAGGGGAGTGAAAAGTGCGACTGGAGGTCCAGGTCATGCTTTATGGGGCAAAAAGTGCTCATCCCCCATTCTCGTTGTCTCCCGCGCATTTTCGTGTGTTGCCGTCTCAAATATGTTGGTGCTCATTCATGAATAGGGCCAAATGTCACTGGGGTTAGAAATTTTAAGTTTTTAGGGTTTTATGTGAGAAAAATGACATAAAAAGAGGAAAACTAAGCAGCTGAAAAGAAGCCCTAGGGCCTGAAGTAGCCGGATATGCAGGAATATGAAAAACGACAGCGGTCGTAATTTAAAACCCGTGTGGAGTCGCCATTTGTTAGTATGAATCCTTCGTCGAAGTGTACGAAAAAGGACCACTTTAGCTACGCATAACTAATAGCCCTAACAACAATAGTGGCTGCCAAATATCTTCAGATCTGCGGTTAGTAATAAAAATGCCGCAACAACCAGATCTATAAATGGAAAGACATTAAGCAGTAAAATAAAGGGTTTGCTCCATGCATCCAACAGACAAGACAAGAACACAATTTTTTGAAAGAATTTTTATATTATAGGGCACCTGGGAGGAAAACAAGAAGGTGTATCCATCTCTCCTCAATGGGATGGGTTCTTTGTAGTCCTCAGCACTTCAGATCTAAGCTTTCTCTCTCTTGTAGGTGTAGAAAACCCAATGCAGAAAATAGAGCTCAATGGGAGCAAATGGTGAAAATGAGACCAAATGTATAGATCCAGAGTGATCTAGTAGGCAACAAAAGGTGAGGAATGATGGGGAAGAACCCTCCTATTTATAACAAAATATTGGGTCATTCTAGATCTTGGTGCATGATTAAAATAATGTTAACCAAATCTAGATCCACCTTTTATGGAATATTTTATTATATTTGTTGGAGGGAAAGGGTATTTGACTTGGGTCAAATCCCTTGATTAGTTAAAAATAAATAAATAAATGATTTATTTATCTTTTTAAGGAAGTGGTTGGAAGATAATCAAATAAATAATGATTTATTTGATTAATAGTGGGTGATTTGGTCATATTTAACAAGGAATATTATCTAAATAAGATTTAAATAATTATTCGTAGAAAATAATAAGATAACTAAGGGTTTATCTCATTAATTTCTTTGTTTTTGGGTTAAACATGACTGGGAATAATAATTAAATTATGGTTTAATTAATTATTCCATGAGGAAAATCAAACAAATATAGGCTTGTTTAATATTTCCTTTTGGGGTTTCCTGTTTGGACCATAAACAACCTAATAAATGTGGTTTATTAAGTTATTTAACATAGTGAAGGCAATTTTACTTAGGGTAAAATTGGTCTTACATGGTGTACTTGGGTCCATCTAATGATAATAGGTTAGATGACCAAAAAATGGTGTAACAAAGTGGTTTGACTTCTTAACACAGTAAGACATACTCTCATTTGTACATATGCAAATTTTGGTTATGTATGCATGTACATATGCTCTAATCTCATGTTTGTTTGAGCCACCTTGGATTAATGATCAAGGTAGCAATGTTTAGCTACCTTCTATAAATTTCTCGCCAGAAATTTATGAGTGAGTGCAAGGAAGACAGTTCTTGACAGGAGGACAAGTGCATCTAGGAAGGGAAGTGTCGACTACCTTCGAGTTGTGGTTCAAAAGCACTAGCCATGCAAGGCAAGTGTATGGAGGATGAAAAGAAGAGGGCACTGTACTCTCATCTACTATACAGATCAGTATATCAGTCTTTTGGGGTCAAAAATATTCCTAATGGGGAGGTGTGATTAGAACTAGATCATGGACCTAAGTGATAGCTCAAAATCCAAAGTGTTTGTAAGTGTATTGAACCTAAGCGACTGGATAGATCTTGTCTTCCTAATTCCGGTGCCATGAACGGTTCGAAAAACCGACACTGTATGAAGAAGTTATCGTAGTTTGAAAAGTCTAGTAAACTCCAAAAATTAGACTTTGACCAAGTTTGACTTGGAAGTTTGGAAAATTAAAAAGAGAATATTCCAGGAAATATTCCTCAGAATATTCCCCAGAATATTCCATTCGACCCAACCAGCTCTTGACACTTGGCGTTGTATTATTGGTCAGAGGTTTGACTTTTGGAATTTTTAGCCAATGGAAGGTTGCCACGTGGCAGGCTCGGAGGCCGCCACGTGGCCCAGGAACGGTCTAGCAAAAGTTTTAGGTCTACGTGGGATCAAACCCGAGACCTGCCGTTACACACATGTTCATCTTACCAACTGTGCAATAGGTGTTACTTAACACTATAGGCAACAGAGATTAATTTATTGTTTAACGGTATTCGGTATGAGGGTTTGGAAGGCCAGCCCCGAGGGGCTGTCCCTCCCCATGTGGCCTATTGCCTGGAACCTAGGGCCAATCACCAACGTGAAAAAAGAAACTACTAATCGTTACCGTCAGTGGAGTTTGTGGTCACATATGCTCACCGCAACTTAAAACGTTAACAACAAACCGACGGTTAATTAACCGTAACTTCCGGTGGGGTTTAAACCTGTCACATGAGGTTGTTTAAACTGTTTCAAACTTTATCCATTCCAGTTTAATGTGACCATGAACTATATGGAGCATGTGCCCACGTTAACTATAATCGTTTAATGTTAGTAGTTTTTATGGCGGAGGCGCGCCATTGTTGGCAGAAATCCCAACTTTAACTGGAGTTAAGTCCATTTCTCCACAATTAGTGGAGCTTCTTTAGGGGTCATTGGGAAAAATGAGTTCAGGCTCTATATGGAGCTAGATTTGCCCAATTTTGGAGTGCCATTAGTCAATTTTGACTATCTCCAACATTCCAGACTCAATGGAGTGGGTTTCAGAGCCATTAGGGAACTTTTGAGCATGTTTTTTCTTCAGTGAAGTTCAAGGGGCCACTAAGGCCACTAGGGGGCAGCAATAGTTTGAGGTCTAGCTAGGGGAGCTAGAGGCCTTATTCAGAGATACAATTGTCAATTTTATATGTTTCAGATGTATAGAACTATTGGTGTGGTTTGCAGAGCCTATAGAGGACTTTTGAAGGCTGAGATGCTTCAGTGAAGTTTCAGGGGCCATTAGTGCCAACGTTTGCCATCAGCGGTTTAGGGCCTAGCCAGGGCAGCTAGAGACCTTCTTTAGTGAAGCAATAGTCATTTCTGACTGTAATCATCATTCTAAATCCATTTATGGAGGTTGCAAAAGCATTTGAGGACTTCTAATCAGAGAAGTTTTTAGTGACCTAGTGCCAAGGGGTGCCAACAGGTGTTGGAGGCGAAACCAGAGGAGATGGAGGCCAATTTCAATGAACCAATAGTCTATCAAGACTATTTTTGGCATTATGAATCCAATGAAGGGATTTTAAGAGACATTTGAATAATTCTAGAGCTCAAGAAGCTTCAGGGAAGGTTTGGACAACCTAGGGCAAACCGTGGAGGGAGGCCTAGATTGGGGATGCAATGCTTGTTTTGAGCAGATTATCAATCAATATTTGGTGTATAATGTGTGCTAGAGATAGTAGGTGTGGTTCTAGGGATAGTAAAATAGTTATAAAGGATTTAGTGCCAAGGAGAAGCTCAGTGTAGCTCAAAGCACCGACAGAAGGAATCAAGTCCAAGGGAGCCTAGATCTGTTTGCAGAGTGATGACAGCCATGAAAGGAATATAGATGGTATTCTAAGCCCTTTGGTTCAGTTTAGTAATGATTGGAGTTAAGTGTGGAACTTGTAAAATAAACTTTGCCATAATCCCCAAGAGCCAAGTCAAGATGACAAAAGCTCAAGGAGACGTAGCTCACGATATTCGGGTGAACTCCTAGATTAATTTTGTTGTTATGTGTGGATGTTTTATTGCTGTTACACATGTTTAATTTCAGCAAAAACAAATGGACTTAAGACACTTAAATAGTTAAAAATCATACACCTCTTTCAAGCATAATTTCCGCAAATTGTCAAGTATAAGCTAGATCTTTTATTTGTTTAACTCAGTCGGAGGTTCTTGATAAGCATAACAAGTTATCCAACCCATTTTCAGATCAGTCATGTACCTCTTTTTCACAATGTGTGCAAGAGGGCTTTGCTCCCCTTATTTTGGGTGCAACAGTCCTTTTTGGGTGGTCACTTTGTTCATGCGCCCCCCCTGCTTTTTATGTGCATGGCCTTCACACTGGCCTCATCGATGGTAGGAGGCTCAAACAACAATAATGAATGTCTACTGTAACTATGTAATGATCCAATGTACTTAGTTACAACTTCAAGTGAATCTAATGAAATGGCCAAACTTAGTGCTTGTTTTCTAAATTCCTCAGTAAAACTTTTCACGTTTTGTCCTTTACCTTGCCTTAGATACTGCCACTCCATTAAGGCTTTTTGCTTATAACCCAAGGGATAGAATTGATCTTTAAGTGCAGCAATAAAATTTGACCAAGAGGAAAGAAGGTTACCCAAATTATTGTTTCCTTGAAGTTGTCTCTCCCACCAGATGAGAGCGGTGCCATTCACTTGAAGAGAAGCCAACTGGATCTTTGCCTTGTCCTCCACAATCCGCTGAATTATGAAGTAGAATTCAAGATGCCTAATCCAGTTGTTAAGTTTCTCTGCATCACTTTCACCATTATACATGGGTAGATCAAATATGACATCTAACTTAAATAAAGTTTTATTAGATGCATTTACTGAATTCCTATGATGATGGTGAGAAGAGGAGGAAGAACTTTCACTCGCTGAAGGAGGAGGTGGATCTCCTCCATTATCTCCATGCCCTGAACCTTGTATTTCTGAAGCATTCTCCCATGCTTTCTCTAGTATATCAAGTCTAGAGAACAATTTCTCAACCCGATCTGCCATGGTGTAGAAGGTCTTGCGGAAGTTGAGCTCCTCCTCATTTCGAACATCGTCATCCATGTTTATTCTTTGATGTGCATGCCCCGCTTCGAGATCAAAAGACTGTAGTGTTCCTTCGCCTCTTCATATCCTGTTTCTAGTTAGCATGCAAGCATGTAATTCTCATCTAAAAACACTTGCTTTGATACCACTTGATCCAAAATATTTTGCTTGAGATGTATTGAAGAATTACATGTGAAAATTGTAGCGTTAAATAAGAAACTTTAAAGGCATAAACATAAGAAGAGAGAAGCAATTAACATCATGCAAGAAGACACATAATTGATATCAAAGTTCATCCAGGAGGGACTGCGTCTCCGGGCCTTGCTAAAATAGTGGGGAGGCCCTCTTTCATTAAGTGGCAAAAAATGAAAGTACAAGTATAAAATGAGAAATTACACCCTTATACCTCCATAGCTGAAAGTGCCCGAAAATTGCAGACCTCTGATGAAGAAATGGACAACACCGTTGGATTTGTGGTGTCGAGTAGTACAGAATCCATATAAAATTTGCCTGAATCTGACAAAGTGAAAATTTTACCCCTCTGGAAAATGGCTCAGATCATGGTTTCGCCCCCTCTCATGAACAGTGCTATTGGTTCCACTGCCTCGATTTCCGTGACCACTCTTGACCTGCCTAGGCACACTGATGAAATGAAGGTTTTTATAAAGAAATCTAGACAGACTTCCTAAAGGAAGTCGTTGGCTGAAATGGTTAAGATGTGAATTTGGAGGGAGGGGGTTAGGTGGTCAAACCCCGCCCCCTCCTTTTTAAGTCGGACTTGGTTTTAAAAATCCCAACGACAGTTCTTTAAATTCCCTACCATTTTTTATTAATGCGAAGTGCTACGTTGGGGGTCCTGGCCCGCATTGGGCGATCCACTCTCCATACTCTGCCGACACTATTTGAAAAGGTGGCAAGTAGTTATGGTTAGCTCCATATTAAATGTCGTATGGTGGGTGGTTGGTGGTGGGGTTCACAACCCCCGCCAACCATGATATATACTCTGATAATAATATATGTTAGGGCCACCATAAGGTGTGCGGGCGGTGGGATCATGGCCACTGACCCCTTATTTTAATAAAAATTTTGTTATATATATATTTGTGATATGTGGAGGGGTCGACGGGGTTTGGCCACCCGTCGACCCTTTTTTATATATATTTTTTTGAACTTATAAAAAAAATCAGCCCTTTTTAAAATTTCGTTAATTTGATTGAAGGAGTCAAATTAACAACCCCACAATTTTTCGTGGAATCCGCTGGCCAAAAAACTTCCAATTGGTGTCCTCCTTAGTCTGCCACATCACCAAGTCAACCCTCGAACTTTGACTGCTCCTAATTGCTTCATACAGACTCGAAATTGAGTGTCATCTGTGCCATTGGAATTAGAAATATGATATCTTTGACTTGACATTAAGTTTGCCACATTCGAGACACTTTGATTTTTGAGCCTTTGTACTTAAGTCTCTTATACTTGAACCTGTTTGGTCCACCTAGATCACAAATAGTGGGGATTCATCTGTGACCCTTTGCTCACAGTAAGTTTACCACTAATCCTTGACATGGGGGGCCACCACCTTAAGAGTGCAAAGGTAATCTTTTATCTATGAGAAAAATTGTGCATTGAGAAATATTGTTCTAGTAGATTTAACCATTTGTCTAGAACAATTGCGTCTATCTGACCTTCAAATATAGGTATATCAAAATTAACTTGTACCTTAAAGGGGGTGGCACCTCCAAAGTGGCCACTTAATGAAGATGCATCCTGGCATCCATCGAAAAATCTGGGAAAAATTATAAATCATCTCGTTCTTTTGTTGCTCAAAGGCTTGTTTGAGCATAAGTTTAATAGGATCTCCTACTCCCTCATTTTTCTTTTCTTCTGCCATGGGAGGTCATAGAGGTCACTGAGGACAGTCTTGCAAGGGCTCAAGCAATTTGAATCCCAACTCCTTATCCCCTGACCTCATTGGAGACATGCACGAAAAAAAGAAGAGAAAAAGTAGACTACTCTGATACCACTGATTCAAGTTTATGAAAAAAATGAAATGAAATACTAGTTCCTAACCAAAAAACATAGAGATACAATGAAACTTGACTTCAGTCAAATACTGGAAAATGTTAAAAATTGTATACAAGTAGAATTAAAGAAAACTAGCTTGAACGGTGGTAACTTATCTATGACAAGGTATGTGATGGTAAGTGTCTTCTTGAATTGTCTAACAATGACGCGCTGATGCCTTTTTATTATGAAAAAACAATAGACCTAAACATAAAAAAATTCAACACTAAGAGATGAAACTCCAAAGGCTTATGAGCCCCAATGAGGTAATTTTAAACGTTAACTTCCCAAAGTTGTAACTTTAACTTTAACATATGATTTTATTTGTGGTGCACCACAGCTTTTTGGAAAAGTCTATCTGAAAGTACAATTTTTGTGCGGTCAACGTGTTTCCCCTCTTGCACTATGATAAGTCTATAAAGTCTCTTCTTCGTTGTAAGTTTATTCTACCTCCAAATCTCTCATGTTGATAGCTTAAGGCATACTAAATTGCATATCATCTTATAATATAAAACCTAAAATCCAAGTTATTCCATTATTGGGGAGCATGCATCAAATGGGACACATCTATAGTTGAGTGGTATGGAACCATGCAATGAAAGTGGTTGAGATTGCAGTGGAAAATTTTTATTGGTATTTCATACTTTTTTATATGATTTGAAAATTTGTGGGCATTTTTAGCAATCACACATGCAAACAATCAACAAAATCCAGTGATTGTTACAAAAATTTCCAAGGGTACCAGAATGATATGAATAACAATATACCCAGGTTGACATATACAAAATTTTACTCCCAGGCTTCTGACCCTTGACAACATAGTCTTCCATTGTTCGCCTGTAATGACAGTCTTTGCTATAATCAGGCCCTTCTTTTGATCATATTTCACCGCATATTCGATGTGTTAGAGTCGAAAATGCATTTATGACACTGCGTGTGGTTCCTCCAAAAATGTTTCAGAGATCTGTGCAGATGAAACCAATCTTTAAGTTTTAAGATTTAGGCTCCAATACAAATATTAGTTCACTGATAAAGAATTATTATTTATAATTGAGAATTTGTATTGCACTTGATAAAAAAAGGTTTATTTTAATAAAATTTAGTGTAGAATTGAATTTCTTTTATAAAAAAAATTGATTAAATATTAAAAAAATAGATTTTAACATGAAATTCGAATGACTACTTTTAAATCAATTCTTATTATGTATATATATGATTATTTGTAAATCAATTCTGATTTCATATATATATATTTGTTTAAATGAAAATAGATTAAAATTCATATTTTATTTTAATTTTTTTTAATATAAAAAGATAAATTTAATAGTCATAATAAGATTAAAAAGTTTAATTTTTTTAATGGAAATTAATAGTCATATTATTTATTTTTTATTTACCATTTTTTTTTTTTTCTTTTCAAACTTAAATATGGTAATATAAATAATAATAACATGAGCATGAGTATTGGGCTTGGAGTATGCTTTGCAAATTGATTTGTTACATGTTATTGACTCAATATTCGAAAGCATGGTAAATGTGAAAGTGTGCTCTTTACATACCACTAGCAAGTCATTATAGGTGGTGTTGTTATGACATCCCTCACCAAGCCTGAATGTCTAATGATAAGGGGCCCTATACTGCAAAAAAAAAAAATCATAATGACCGCATGGACTGTCAGAGCCCAAATTTCACTTATCAGAACCCTTGAAAAGGGTAAAAAATCCACCTTTTTGCTCTAAAAGCACTCATTTTTACATAACAGGCCTCTAAGCCCCTTTCGCTTAAACCCGAGCCCCTTTTCCACCATGAGAACAGGCCCTGTGACTGAGCGCTAAGCCCATCGGTGATCGCACGTCACTCTTCCTAAGTCCCCGCTTCCATGTTTTCTGTTTCATCGATGGCTGATCCCCCGATATGATCTGGACCGTTCATTTCCCAAAGATCCGACGACCATCGCATTACTCCATTGCACATCGTACATCGCCGTTTCCGTTCACCTTTTATATTTCTCTTCCGATGTGCGATACCCCGATGCGGTCCTAACCGTTGATCTCCGTCCGCTGATCCGACGGTCATCGCTCCGTCACACATCGCGCATCATTTTTCCCAGTTTCCACTCCATTTCTTACCACCGATATTCATCCCCCCGCCGATGGAATCCTTGCCGTTGATCTCTCCCAGATCCAAAGGCCCCCGTTTCATCACTCCTCGCCTTCCCCATCGGCATCGCACTTCGGCAATTCCCATTTCCACTTCCCAAACCCTTTTCTCCGCCGATGTCCGTCCTTTGTCGATAGAATATCCACCGTCCGATCAACCCAGATCTACGGCACGTATTCATTGCGAGGGCACCCGACCAAAGTGGCCCGTACTCCTCATTGCCCCCGTAGTTCACTCCTTTGACTGATCAAGATCTTCATCTAATGGTCCAGAATCACTACGGGGGCACCCAGTCCACAGACCCGTCCGTACCCCCAAGCGCCCCCGCAGTTGATCTCCACTGTTGATCTCCATCATGATCCAATGGCCCACATCACTCCCGCTTTATAACCCCGCCATTGATCATCCCGCTACGCGACAAACCTGCTGACGTCATTGCCGGTCCCACCCGACCGCACAAGTACATCCATCGCATCCTTCCTCCGCTGTTGATCTGGATTGCCCAGATCAGACGGATCTCATTCATTTTCGCGTTCATTTAATAGAATAATATGATCGTGCTATTTCCATGCGAAATGGGCGTTTTTGTAAAGACACGCGTCACACACCTACCCGTATCGCGTTCATTTGGCCCATTACCACTTACCATCTTCCGCCTGCGCGAAAACCACTTCAGTTTTCCGCAAAACCACCATTGCACCTCTTTGCACTAAAATTTAGTTTTGAACCTTGGTTTTTATGGTTTTCTGCCATGAGGCCATTTTCCGCTGCATCCACTACATCCACACTGCTCTTCCACCTTCACCCGAGCCTCCTGAAGCAGTCAGCCACTCATCGCATGATTTATTTAATTAGTTTGTTGTCTGTGAAGGATTTGATGGCCTTTTAATATACACAGGCCATCTCATAGCCAATTATAGTGGCTCGAGGTCGAGGATGACGATCCTCCACGTCCAGGAAGCAGAGAAAAATATGCAGAGGGATGATTTCGCGTCCAAATCAATGGATCATGACCATTGGCCATTCTATGGGACCCTCCAGCATAGGAGGCCAGTTCTCCCACTACTGGCAGTACCGCATTCTCCAGCTTAGAAGGCCAGCTATTCCACGACTAAAGGGATTTCATTCGCTAGCAGCAGCAGGGGCTCCTCCTCATCAAACAACAATGATAAATCATGATGTGGCCTGTGTGGCCTTTTACCGTATATTCTCTTCACTTTTCCATTTCGGGTGAAATCTTCAGATTCACCCCTGTAGTTTTTACTTCCAGTTAGCATATTGTTCACATTTCAGTTAGAAATGGCTCTAGGCCTGCATTGTAAGATGATGAGAGGCAGTTTACCTCATCATCATTTCAATTTTTGATTTAGACCTGCAACAACATACAAACACGCGGGGAAGATATTTTCCCAAAAATATCTTCTCACGCAGAGGAATCAAAGGTTATAAAAGCAGGAAGCAAACACTAAGAAAAGGTTCCAGATTTTCCAAAGGACTCACTAGTTCAAGTGCTCTGTATGTATTTTGTATGAACTCTGATATTAGATGTTTGAATAGCCCGTAGGGATTCAGTGATAAGAAGCTTTGTTGGAATTGAGGATTCCACCCTGGATGATTCACAGTTTGTAACTATTCTTCTCCATGTTTTTAATATAAAGGTTCATTTCATATCGCTCCATACTTCTTGTATTTTATGTTCTGGAATGCGAGTGCTCCCATGTTTAAATATGAATTTATCATAGTCAATACTCATACTTACTCATCCATAGCACTTAAAATATGGCTCAGGCATGATACCCTGTTTCATTTCCTATCTCTACCACCATTCTTCTGATAATAATTACAATGGATTCTTGTCTTTGAATGAGCCCAGATATATGGATTCTTATCTTTGCATAGGCCCAGTATATATAGACTCTTATCTTTGAACAAGCCTGATTATAGCTAGTATCTTATTCCATCTTCTGTCATAGTCATCACTCATATTTTACTTGATATCTGTGTGTTCATTTTAGAAGTCGGCCCCCTTTACAGCATTCTATCTTAAAGCTGTCTGATACATTTACTATTTGCAGTTTATACTCAGTTTCTGCAGTTGTCTTAGTTTTTGTGTTTAAAATTTGGAGTCTTGGTTCCACCCTAATTAAAACCATTCATCCAAGTGATAATTGCATGAGAGCCCAACATTTTCAACTGCAATTAGTTGAGTCATATGCTCTTTGCATTTTTAAGTTGTCCTAGGCATTGGTCTTTATACAACTCAAGGCTGTCTCTAGGAGCTACAACACGTGGCATGGTTTTCCTTGAATAACCATGATAAGTCAACCTATATTGGAGAATAACAATCAATGGTGGTTGTTCTTATTTTTGATTTGACCACTGAATTATGATTGGTTTTGTCACTATGTAAAAAAAAAGAGTATGTGTGGCCTTGGAATATACCCTAAAACTGATTTTGTTTGGCTAAGAGCTCATCTTCCTTACACCTAATGAAATAGGTTCAATCACAACACCTAGAGGCATTTGTCAAGAGGGAAAGCCTAACCTCTTATAAATCACCAACAAGTTTTCCTTACTGCTATTTTCACAATTAAATCACCATAAATTTTCTGATTACGTAAAAAACATGAACATGAGTTCATCTACTCAAACTTACCAATAACAAATAATGATATACAATTTACCAAAATTGATTTTGATAGTAATAAATACAACATTGATTTTGATAGTAATAGATACATATTTAAAATAGCAATTTGACAAAAAATAAAATTTAAAGGAAATATTCCTGGGATGGTTATAACTTAACAGAGTAACACAGCATAGGTTGCACACACACTGCATTGGAAACAAATTGAAAACCACACAATACACTCAACAACATATTAAAAAGGTATTAGCCAAAATATTTTGCTTACAGTCGATGTCTTTGATATAACATTAGTGAAATAATCAAGGACTTAAAACTTTAAGAATAATTGTTATTGGTGTCGTTTGATCTCATTTAAGCTCTCAATATTCTTGAAAAGTGGTTGCTTTCTTTATTCCTATTATTTTATTTTATGCTTTATATTATTTTAGGGGCGTAGAGGTAATTGGCATAAAAGTGGTTGAGTTTAGGAATTATTGAATTATAATTCAATAATGTTAATTAAAGGTAAAAATAACAAGGTTAATAGTTGGGGATGTAGCATAATCTTTATATGTATAATCAATTAACTGATTTTCCCGGCATAGTGAAAGTTCTGCTCACAAGTTTCCTCGGTATAGCCACCTTCACACAACTTTTTCCTACACCCTTCTTCAATAATGCCCTTTTGGTTGGTCATTGGCATCCTTTGTGAAATACATTCCTATCTATGTCCATACTTAATATGTCATTGTAGTGGTTGAAAGACATGGCAATGGTTAATATTTTTGAGATAATATTTTGATTTAATTCTTATCACATAAATTATTAATTAATGGGTTTTTGAAATTGTATTAATCATTAATTAATAGATTCTTGGAATTTCATTTTCTCATTACTCTTTCAAGTTTTTAATATCCATTTCAAGATATAATGGTATCAATGCCCACTTATCCATGCCAATTTTTATATAACATTGTGTGAGTTGTTAAAATAAGATACGGTCACTGTGTTGATTTGTTATAAAACAAAATACTTGTGCGAAGATTTGCTTGTGTAGACCTTTCCCCACAATAAAAGCTCCACACAAACAAAACTCCACAAAAAGCTCCATACAAGAAAAGATCTCTACAATGCAGTTCCAAAAACTACTAGATTCTTTGATCAATCCTCTATTCAATAAACTTGCTATTTCATTTTGACATTGATCCTTGTATTCTTTGTTCAAGGGAATTGCCTTGCTTTTGCAAGGTTTCCCTTCATAATCATCTTTGTATGGAAATTCCACACAATGTTGTTTTCTATGCCAGAAGGCATTTGGTTCCTCAGCACAACATTCTTTTTCAATTTGTGATCTCAAACTGGAGATCCTTTGTTTGAAGATAATCTCCTATTTTTATGGTGGTTTTCAGGTCCTTGAGCTCAATCAATTTATTGTTGGCTTTTTCAATCTGCAGCATGGCTTATATTATGGTAGATACTCTGGGAGTAGAGACAAAGGGCAGTTTGATTGTTTGTAGCTTACCATCTAAGCTTGGTACAGTTATAAAATAGCTAGCCTTGTTACCTTTTAATCTAGTTAAACCATGTGGCTCTACATCAGCCAAAAATACATTTCCTAAAATGCAGTCAATAGGGATGTTAGCAACAACAAATTTTAGCTTGATACAATGTTCTTTGAAACATATAGAAGCCTGGGGGACATCATACAATAAATTTTTACTTCCCAACCCAACCACTTGTCTCAAGGATATTACCCAATATTTAGTCGGTATCAGTTTTGAATTTAGAACATTTACATCTGCACGTGCGTCAATAAGTGTCCTTAGAGAAAAAATTTCTCCTTGTATACAGATATCCAACATGATGTGATGTTGTTGCTATTGTATGCTAATGACTCTCATATCTCTAAAACCCATAGAGTCATCATGTTTTCCTTCAAAAATCTCTAAATTTGGGTTAGAAAAATATTCTTCTTCATCAAGTGTCTTTCCTTTTTCTAATTTAGAAACCTTTTTTTTTAGGGAAGAGATTTCCTTTTCAAGATTGTGAATCTCTTGGCTAACTTCTCCCAATGTTAAAGACCTAGATTTTGATTGCTATTGGCTTCTCTAGAAAGCTCTTGTACTTTTCTCGAATGAGGCATCAATGAACAATGCCTTGGTTTCTGTTTTTGGAACAATTCTACTATTGCTTCCCTAGTCTTTGTGCATGGTATTTGGAAAAGTTTCCAACAATTTTTCTTTCATTTCTCCCTCTCCCAATGCTTTGATTTGGGCGAGTAATTTTGTCTCTAAATCATCTATAGTTTGTGCCATGAGAAATTTTTATTTTTGTTTCTTTTCAGAAACAAAGTCTTCTTCATCATAAGAACTTTCTGATTCAGTATCTAAATCATAGTGGCAATCATCTGAATCAGTACAGTTGCATTCATTCATATGCATTTTTAATTCTTCTTCAGAAGATTCTGAAGAAAATCTCTCAGAGGATGATGAGCTAGAACAAAGTTGTTGTTGTTGGACTTGTTTTCTGATTGTGAAGTTGGGGCAATTTTCAGACTTATGGTTTTTGGAGACACATTTATAGCACATGATTGACCCTTCTATTTTTACTGTTATTTTCTTCTTTGCTATTTCTTAGGACTTCTTTCCTCTGTTTTTCTTAGATTCATCTGCAATAGGGCAACGATTTGATGTATGTCATGGTTGGCCACAGAGCCAAAATGTTAGTTTGTTCCATTGATCTCTTTTTTGTGTTTCTAGATAAATGTCCTTAGGTTGATAATAATGTGTCTTTGGGACATACTTGTGTTGGGGTTCCCATTTTTTGGCAAGGTTGGCAATACCAAAAGATGAGACAACATCAAAACCACTTTCGGACCTCAGGATCTAGCCCTCCTGGGTCCAGAGAGGGATCTCTCTATGATTTTCAAAGTTATATGCCTTGGAAGTTCAAAGGTCAAGATATTAGGCTAGTTATACAGCTCTGAGTTTGTTTTTTTCGTTGTTGGGAATCAGGAAAGAAGGGTTCCGTATGAGACAAGGTTGAGCAAGGAGGATTCTAGGCAAAGGAGTGATTATTTCAGGGAACATTCAAGACCATTGGGAAATGGAGTCAGGAAAGGGGTTTACTTGCTATTCAATTTGAAAGCTTTCAGTTGGGCTAGTCATATAAAGCATTGGATCTTAAAGATGATAGTGTGGCATGGAATGACAAGAGAAGAGGAAACAACAAAGATTTAGAACAAAAAGTTAAAGACCTGAGATCAGAGAGAGACTTTGAAATCTCAATGCTTCGGCCTCTAGCTTGAGGGATCTTAGAAAGGTTCAATTGATTGAAAAGAATCCTAGTGAGACCGAGACAGAATTCTAGACCTCCCAGTGTTCCCAATTCATTCAATTAAATCCTAACAAGAACATCTAAGATCAGATTCATTTAATTCATACATCAGCTAGCAGGCAATGACATCCACTACACTGGTTAAATTAATTGAAATCAACCCTTAGATAACACATTTAGTAGAAAAAATCTAAGGCAAGGAGAGTAGAAACATAGGGTACCTAACAAGGGTAAATCCTATGCCATATTTCTGATGCGAGCCAGTAGAAATGAAATGAAATGAAATAAAACACAGATATAGAAAAATATCACCACTGCTTTAGATCAGGATCCAAAGAAATGTGCTAGTCATTTTAAAGAGAAACACCAGTCAAGTACAACATCACCAATAGCTGGATATTCAGTCTGAAACATTTTCCTCAGCCTATCTTACAATTTTACACAGAGACTATGTCTCAAAAGAAACAACTTGTAATTCTCTGATAACCGATCAACAACCTTTACAATGGGTTCCTTCATGAATTTTTATAGCTGAAGAGAGCAGAGGAGGTAGGTGGAAAACTAAATGAAACATTAAAACTCAAAAAAGAAAGAGGGCCGAGGCTCCATTCTGTTTTAAATCTTGGGCATTTATCTCTGGTACTCTTTGGATGAAAGAGTGGTCTTTGTCAGGCTGTAAATTACTCCAGGTGTGTCTCTGATGTACTTTGCTGCAGTACTCTGTAGTACTTCTGGTGAATTAAACAAAAACGTAGAATCGTAATGCTAGGATCTGCCATACTGTGCAACAAATTCTTCTTATAGCATAGGACTGTTTTCAAGGGGGAAAACTTCACTTGGACATAATGTAGACTGAAGCAATAATGTGTGTTGTGTCCTTGTTCAAGAAGAAACATTCTGCTGATTTGAAATACTGATAGTATTGTTTTCTACGCGCTGGGCCTTCGGTGTGATCCATGATGTCTCTGATCTGGTATTCTGCCTTCAAATTATCAGATTAAGGCTCAGAATCTACAATTACAGGCCCTAAACGCTTTTTTTCCCCACTGATACTCTTTTGCTACTCCATTCCAGTCTCTGAATGCGAAATCTGTGCTTTAATGACGCCATAGAGGTTTTACAGAGTTTGAAACCTATCCTTTGATGGGATTTATGTCGTATCACATTTCCCAAGCCTTTCTCCATAATTTCAGCTCCTGAAAATGGTCCTTTCCTCTGCTCTCTGTCACTATAACAGAAACTGAATCATGGACGTTTTTCGCTGCTCGCAAACCTGCAAAACACGAAAATTTGTTAAGAAAATATGCACGGGGAGGGTGGCGCGGATGACTGTGAAAATGGTGGCGTATCGTGGAGGAGGGCAACGAACGCAGAGGGTGTTGTGAAGGAAAAACACCATGGAATAGCGGGAGGTGTATATGGAGAACGGTGAGATGGCTGTAAAACATTAAGATTTGACCTCTGCATGCATTGTAAAGGAGACGGACGAACAAAACATGTGGAATGGGTGACGTGGTGGGATTGGGTCAATGGCGGGCATGCGGTTAAATCTGGACCGTCCGATCTCAGGAGGAGATCAACGGTGGGAAACGTAGTGGAGGGCCACGGATGGTGGGCCAGGGGCACTGTTTGCCTTGGATTAACTTTCGTGCAACTTCGTGGCATGATGACCGTTGGATGGATGATCGTAGATCGGACGGTGTACAAAGATATCAAGCCGGGGCAAACACCGAACTTTAACGCGCGATGGGGGGGCGGTTTTCAAACAGTGCTTGGGACACACAGCATGTAATGAATGGAATCGCTGTGAAATGGAAAATACCGCTCAACCTCCAAATGCGATGCGAAGGATACCACCGGTTTCTGAACAGTGTTGGCACGGGGACCACTGGGGCGGACGAACTATTGACTGTCAGATTAGCAAGTTAAATGAACAGTGGATTATGCGATCGGGTGGTGAAAGGAGTGGGCCACAACGCAGCGCTGTCCTGCAAAGACCGTCCGATCTATGTAGATCGACGACTAATAATGTGCCAGATATACATTTGCGATGAGCGCCTTGCGCCTGGTTCTAGCGCTGAGGTCACGTGGGGAACGGTTTTAGGGGGCTAAGTCTGAAAGGTGCTAAGCCCACTTATATGGAAAATATGGTTTCTGGCCCATCTTTAGTGCATTTTAAGCCCAATAAAGGGTAATGATAGGGAGAAGAAGGGGTATTTAAACCACACCAGGGGTGTTTGTAGGATTTAGAGGGGGTTTTTGGGATGATTTGGAAAGACTAAGGGAGGAATTTTGGGGTGAAAAGGAGGCCTTGAAAAAGGGAAAAAGGATGAAATGAAGAACTCTGCAGGGGTACCAGGGGCAAATGAAGGCCTTTAGGAACGCAATTTTTTGAAATCAGTGGGGCTTTAAAATGGGAATTAGCAGAGGGGAATTTTATCCAAGGACGAGGCATGGAGAGGATTTCAAGGATGATGTGTTTTTCAGGGGAAATGCATTCCTTGAAAGCTCAAAAAACAATCTAGCCCCCTGCCTACTTGCCAATAAATTTATAGGGGGGCTAACAACTTGTAGTACCCTTTCCTGATCCCTTTCTTTTTCCTTCGTGGATATTCTCTGTATCCTTGCCCTTTTGCTTTCTTGGCCTTTTTTTTTAGCTTTTCTTCTTTTCACTATGGGGTCATCTATAGATAGGCCATATTTGCTATAGATAGATTTGCTATTTGGCAGTCTGGATAATTTTTGCAGTGATTTTTTTACTTTCATACTTTTACGTAGTCCTACAAGGTATCTGGTTATAATGCTATAAATTTCACCACAAGTACAAGATTCAAAAAGCATTTGGAAGGCCTCTTGTTGTCTAAGGTAATCAATAAATTTTGAAGGCAAGACTGCCAAGTAGACCTGTTTCCATAAGATATTTTTGCTATCCTTGACTTCATATATTCTTTGGATCCAATCCCTATGAAAGTCTTCATACTGAGACATTTTATAGCATTTAAAGTTCATGAGAATCATCACATGCTTATTTGCAAGTTCAATTTCTCCTCTGCACCAATGTTCTAAAATAAATGAATTCAATGCTCCAATCATATTACTTTGTGGGCTTCCATTCAGATTATGAATAATATTTCCCCCTTCATCCTTCAAAATTTCATTTTCCATTTTTGTCACTAACGCTGGTGATGTCTCTGTTTCCCACCATTTTAATAATGTTGCAGTAAAACACTGAATGATATATTTATAGGCTTCAACTTCATTTTTTCCTTTGAGGCACATAAGTTTATATTCTGTGAACATTAAATCTATCATTTGTCTTATTTGGCCAACACTCAGGTTGTCTATATTCCATTCTCTATGAGATTCAAGATGGAAGTTATGTGTTTCTAGAAGTTTACCTTTCCCACTAAGATCAGGTGTAGGATACCTAGTGTATTTGCTTTGAAGAGGCTCATAGATGGGGAACATATGTGGTTTTGAGCTTTCTGGTATTTCTGGTTCTTTTAATAGAGAAGGAAGGGTTATGGGCTCAAATTTTTCTTCTATTGTTTCTTTAGGAAAAAGGAAGGGAAATTTTTCAATAGGCTTGACAGGATGTTGGATATTTACAGATCTTTTGAAGAGATAAGAAACAGGAATTGGCTTATCTTTTGGAGCTATGTGCATTTTATCAAATATTTTAAACAATTATTCAATAAGCCCTTGAGTAGAATGCATCCCTATATCTATCTTCTTTTCAACTTCTTCAATTTTTGACAGAGATTATCTAACAAAACCTTTTAATACTGTATTGGAATAATTTACATCATTCAAAGTCCTGTTAATGCCACTCACACAAACTTGTAAATTATCAAAATATTCTTTGATTTCAGAAGTTTTAACACAATTTATTTCCAATCCTTTAACTACTATGTTGGTCCAATTTATCTGCTCACTGGCTTTCTGTATTCTCCATTCAATGCCAAGGGCATTGTCATCCTTTAATACCAAGGGAATAGATTTTGCAGTATTTTGTGCTTCTCCCAGGAGAATTCCTTTATAGGGAGGAAAAGTGGTGGGTGTTTCAACTTTACTGCCATCAATAACAGTCCAAGAGTGTTTTGCTGAAGATGATTATGCATCTGCCATGTTTATATCTAAAGGTTTAGATTTATTTTTCCATTCATAAAATGATAATCAAGTCTTTGTTCTTGTCATATATGCCTTCCATTCTTGTGACAGTCTGACTTTTTCTTGATTTGGGGTACTAAGATCAAATGCATTAGACTCTGGATGAGTGTATAGATCCCAATTTTGCATATTCTTAATCCATTGGGTATCAACAATATGCATTTTTCATCTTTCCATGACGGAAAAGAATTTGTGCATTTCAGGCTTGGAGGGTCTTTTAAAATGTTCGTGAACAAAATTAATGAATCTAGACTGTGGGATTAGCTCATCTAGCTGCTCAAGATATCCAAGACCATATTTTGGCATACTCATTGGACGCATTTTTCTCACATTTCTTTGAGCTGAGGATCTTCATTTTCAAGGGATGGAAGTTCATGGATCATCATTACATGATTAGAATAATGTGGAAATGGGATATTTGAACATTTTGGATTTGGACAGGGAGTGATAGAAGTTGTAGGAGGAGATTCTCTCGTCCTGGGATGATGATTTTGGTGCATCACTAGTTCTGCAAGACTACTGAGATTTATTTTTTGTCTACAATTTGGGCATATCACTTGTAGAGAGGAAAAATTTATAAGTTGAGAAAATTCAAATAAATCAACATGGGTACAATTTACAGATGATAGATGGGAGATAGCGGTATCAATTTCTTGGTCAATTCTTCTGCGATCTATGGTATATCTTCTGGGGAAGGATACGACAACATATGAGGGGCCTTCCTCCATATTGGCAGAAGTAAAGTTTTGCAATGTTGGAGGCTTTGGGTTATCTATAACCCAACGTTCTGGGAAACTCATATTTTTCCATTTAATAATCTGGTGTTCTATCTTTTGATTTTGGGCATCGGTTAGAACAACCACACTGGATTTAGATTCTTTGTTGGGGCCATGGAGAATTGCAGGATAAAGGGTGTTGGTATGTCTAAAAAAACCACGTGTCTGGATGGCGATGTTGTTTCTCTTATTTTTCATATCAAATCTAGTTTTCTGGATCTGAAGTTGCATAATATCTTTGATGTGCTCGTCAAATGTATGGATAGAAAAATTTTGATAGAAATCAAAGTATACAGGTCCATCTGATAATGGAACAACCATCTCAGCTATTAATGAATCTGAATACTTGGTATGTTTCATGTCTTTGACTGTGGAAAGAAAAAATGTATTCATGCCTCTATGTGTTAAGGCATTTATCCCTATCCTTATACACCCCAGATGAAGATATTTATTCCCTATCCTTCTAGCTTCTTTTTGGAGTTGTTTAGGGTCTAAAAAAGGAATTGTTTGTATAGCATTAGAATTTTCTTGGATCTGACTGATACTTTTCTTAATAGAGATTCTAGTTATTTCTTTTAGATGAAACATAGATAAATCTGCATAAAATTCTGAAGAATTTAAGCTAGGAAAACACCATCTAGGTGTTGACTGACTTTCTAAATACTCAAGTTCTGCTGAGTTCATAACCTTTTTTGATGAAGAGGAAAACATGTCTCTTAAAGGATTCTCTTCTATATGTTCTATGTCTTCAAGTTATCTGAATGAAATTAATCTTCTATAATTTTCCATTTCTATTAGATTATAGATTATGAGTACTAATCGTAATGAACCAGAAATTACTGGCTCTGATACCAATTTACTGCAGGGGTTTTAGAGGAAGCTTGCACTTTTTAGCTTCGGCCTTGCTGAGTCTCTTCTTTGTGATCAATACAAGGACCTCTACATGAACCTGTACATGAACCTTTGGACTTTCACACTCTAGCTTCCTTTACGCGGCCTCCTGCCTTTAGCGGACTGGTGTTCCTCAAACCTCGGTGAACCTCTGGTGAACCTCAAGTGAACTTCTTGTCTCACAGATACTACCTCAACAGATTGATTTAACACAGGGGGAATAAAGTACTCATTGGCGGAAATATGCTTCAGAAATCAATACTTATTTTATTCATGAAGATAAAGCTTTTACAGAGATATATAGTTCTTTTACAGAGATAGACTGTTAAGGCATTTATCAGATATTGCAACTTGATAAACAAGAAGCTATCTTAAGGCTTCCTAGCCTTTCACAAACTCAGTCTTAGAACTTTGACAAACACACTTTGACAGACTGAAATCCTAAGAATCTGGCCACTTTAGGTTCTCTCCAGAGCTCTCACTCTAATGAGCAAGCTTCTTAGATTCATAATCTAAAAGATATAAGAAAGAACTCCTTCGTGATGCAAGAAGATCAAATAGATGTTCGTAGATGCAGAGCAGGAAGATAATCTCGGACTTCAATCTGGAATTCAAAAACTCCAAAACTAAGACTCTAAAACTCCAAATCCGAATGTGTCAAATGAGCCTAACTCCTTTCCTTATATAAGAAAATGAGGGGACAAACATTCGACCATCGGACAGACAAATTTTGTACCATTTTCCATCAGTCATAGAGATGTGGGTCAAATCCCACCAAAAGTTGGAGAAGTGCTCTGAGTCTCGTGACTGAAAGGAATATTTGT
Organism: Pinus albicaulis; assembly: GCA_034641835.2. Taxonomy (NCBI): domain Eukaryota; kingdom Viridiplantae; phylum Streptophyta; class Pinopsida; order Pinales; family Pinaceae; genus Pinus; species Pinus albicaulis. The sequence goes on from CM076579.1 coordinate 1,666,565,287, forward strand.
ACAAAACTATACTGTAGATGATTTACTTATATTTACATTGTGGATACTTTTTACCAGAAAATCCCATGAGAAAAACTGGTCACATTCAGTCTGTGACTAGACATCATTACACAGTGGATGCTTTATGGATAAGCCCACTAGAACAATAATTATTAATCTCCAAGAGGTTTGGTCCCTGGAAATCTGAATTGAACGTATCTAGAAGCATCCCATGCTTTGGTGTATATTCTTCGTAAAATCATAGGCTTTCTCAAGACTATTTGATGTTTGATTTTGGTCATTACCAGCCATTCATAATGTCTTTTCATAAATTGTTCAAGAATATCACTGTCTGGGTAATTATTTAAATCCCCAACAATTTTACATGGAGAATGAAAACATTTTGTCATGAACCCACAAATATTACAATCATATTGAAAATCATTTTCAAAATATAGTGGGTCCATAGCTGTTTTGTTGAGGCCGTAATCATTCCACCAATTTTGAAGCCATTCACCCTGCCTATTTCTCTGTGTAGTCCATGTAGGTCCAAACTTGACTTTAGTATAAGGAGTGTCATTTTTCCCATCAACATTCATAATGTCCCACCATAATTTTTTGTAATTAGTAAAATTATATATGGTGTCTGGAAAGATAATAGATGGGTTTCCTTGTGGCCACATTTTAGGCATATCACACCAAGTTGGAACCCTGGTACGGTTTATGGAGAAATACTTATGGTAGAATCTCCTTTGGTTGCTTCCTTCTGTCCAAATGATACTTATATCATGGAAATTTTGGCTTAAAGCTTCTTCAGCCAAGTGTGTAGAAAGCATACTTCTCTCATATACCATGTCCTGTATCCATTTGATACCTTTAGGGTAGACTTTTCTTTCTGGTACCAGATGTTGTATATCTGTGTGAGACTGGAGGTTTGAATCTAGTATCTTTCTGTTTCTCAACTGCCATGTGGGTTTCCACTTTGAACATCATTATCCCCATTTTTGTGCTTCTGGAATACTCCTTATGGTCTCTGTGTGTTGGGAAGGGTCCCACTCTGTTACTATTACCATGATAGTGTCAGCCTGACTTAATTATTCTCTGCTCAAAAATTTAGGTAAACAATTTTTCTCACCCTTAATGTGTTCGACATCAAAGTTGAAATTAGCAAATAGAGCCTGCCATCTTGCAAACTTTGCTTCTCCTGGCTTCTTTATATCTTTGCTAAGAACATTTTTTAGAGCAAAGGCATCAGTTCTTAAGAGAAACCTTTTATGGATAAGGTGTAGAAAGCATACTTCTCTCATATACCATGTCGTGTATCCATTTTCTACCTTTAGGGTAGAATTTTCTTTCTGGTACCAAATGTTGTATATCTATGTGAGATTGGAGGTTTTCATATAGTATCTTTGTGTTTCTCAACTGCCATGTGGGTTTCCGTTTTGAACAGTATTCTCCCCATTTTTGTGCTTCTGGAATAATCCTTAGGGTCTTTGTGTGTTAGGAAGGGTCCCACTCTGTTACTATTACCATGATAGTGTCGGCCTGACTTAAGTATTCTTTGCTCAAAAATTCAGGTAAAATTTTTTTCTCACTCTTAATGTGTTCGACATCAAAGTCGAAATTTGCAAATAGAGCCTGCCATCTTGCAAACTTTGCTTCTCCTTGCTTCTTTATATCTTTGCTAAGAACCTTTTTTAGAGCAAAGGCATCAGTTCTTAAGAGAAACATTTTATGGATAAGGTGTAGAAATCATACTTCTCTCATATACCATGTTGTGTACCAATTTGCTACCTTTAGGGTAGACTTTTCTTTCTGGTACCAGATGTTGTATATCTGTCTGAGATTGGAGGTTTGGATACAGTATCTTTGTGTTTCTCAATTGCCATGTGGGTTTCCATTTTGAACAATATTCTCCCCATTTTTGTGCTTCTAGAATACTCCTTAGGGTCTCTGTGTGTTGGGAAGGGTCCCACTCTGTTACTATTACCATGATAGTGTTAGCCTGACCTAAGTATTCTCTGCTCAAAAAGTTAGGTAAACAATTTTTCTCACCCTTGATGTGTTCGACATCAAAGTCGAAATTAGCAAATAGAGCCTGCCATCTTGCAAACTTTGCTTCTCCTGGCTTCTTTATATCTTTGCTAAGAACCTTTTTAAGAAAAGGCATCAGTTCTTAAGAGAAAATTTTATGGATAAGGTGTATTTCAAAATTTTCAATGCAGTTCCATACTACTTTGAATTCTTTTTCTATTGTGGAGTAATTATTTTCAGAAGGGCTCCAGGTTCCTGAGACAAACTGTACAATTTGCTCTTCTCCTTCCTTTGTTTGCTTTAGAATTCCTCCCCACCCAATATCACTGGCATATGTTTCAACAATTTTAAATGAATCTTCATCAGCAATATAAAGGACAGGGAGAGTTTTTCCTTTCTTTTAATTCTTTTGACAACTTCTGTGTGTGTTGTTGTCCATGGCTATGGGTGCTTTTGCAATCTCTTATTGAGTAATGTTCTATCTTTGGCACAATGTTTATAAAAACTGCTTACATAACTTAAGCAGCCTAAAAACCTCTGCAATTGGGTTTTGTCAGTGATGACATATGGGAATTTATCAGTGAATTCTAGAGCATTCTTTTGTGAAGAAATCTGTCCATCCTTGATTGTAAGTCCTAAAATTGATACTTGTCTTGGAAAAGTTCAATCTTTTTCTTGTTGAGTACCAACCCATTATTCTTAACCAGTTGGGAAAATTTTTGAACATGTTTGAAATGTTCATGGAAATTTTTGGAGAATATGAGAACATCATCAATATATATGAATAACCAATCAAAATATGGTTTGAAAATTGTATCCATAACCTTTTGAAATTTGGACAGTGCATGTTTGAGTCCAAAAGGCATTACGTTCCATTCATAGTGTCCTGATGGGACACTAAAAACTGTTTTAAATTTATCAGATTCTCTGATTTTAACTTGACAAAATCCTGATTTCATATCAAACTTAGAAAATACTTTAGCTCCTGCTATTCTGGCTAAGAGGTTCCCTTTGTGGGGAATAGGGTAGGTATCATCAGATAAGATAATGTTTAGAGGTTTATAATTTATAACTAATCTTGGAATCCCTCTTAACTGTTCTGAATGTTTATTGAAGTAAAAACCATAACAGTTCCACAAACTACTAGATTCTTTGATCAATTCTCTATTCAATAAAGAATCATGAGAATCATCTCATGCTTATTTGCAAGTTCAATTTCTACTCCACACCAATGTTCTAAAATAAATGAAGTCAATGCTCCAATCATATTACTTTGTGGGATTCCATCCGGATTATGAATAATATCTCCCCCTTCATCCTTAAAAATTTCATTTTCCATTTTTGTCACTAATGCTGGTGATGTCTCTATTTCCCACCATCTTAATAATGTTCTAGTAAAACACTCAATGGTAGATTTACAGGCTTCAACTTCATTTTTTCCTTTGAGGCACATAAGTTTATATTCTGTGAACATTAAACTATCATTTGCGCCTTATTTCACCAACACTTAGGTTGTCTATATTCCATTCTCTATGAGATTCAGGATGGAGGTTATGTGTTTATGGAAGTTTACCATAAAAAGTTGTTGTAGGGGCTTCAGAGGAAGCTTGCACTTTTTAGCTTCAGCCTTGCTAATTCTCTTCTCTGTGATTAATACATGAACCTCTACACGAACCCGTACACAAACCTCTGGACTTTCACACTCTAACGTCATTTACGCGACGTCCTGCCTTTAGCGGACTTGTGTTCCTTAGACCTCGGTGAACCTCTGGTGAACCTCAAGTGAACTTCTTGTCTTACAGAGGTTTGCCAGAGGTTCATCAAGGTCTGAGGAACACCAGTCCGCTAAAGGCATGAGGTCGCGTAAAGGATGCTAGAGTGTGAAAGTCTAGAGGTTCGTGTATGGGTTTGTGTAGAGGTTCATGTATTGATCACAGAGAAGAGACTCAGCAAGGTCGGAGCTAAAATGTGCAGGCTTCCTCTGAAACCCTTGCAGCAAGCATCTGAGTGTAGCATCCCTTGACCTTTTGACTATTTTCCACTAATGAACTTAAACGTTAAATACGACTAAATTATTTAGTTGATTGTCTTCACAACATCCTCACAAAACTGTCAAATTTAGAGGTAAAACCGTTCACAACTTCTAATTCGAATTATCTCCAAATTACCATCTTGATTCAAATCTCTGCCAAGACAATATAATAATATATTGAATTATTAAATAGTTTTAATCATACTAAACTACTAATGTAATATTTTTTTCCTAAAGCACAACATAAAGTTTGAAATGATTGAATTTGGTGCCACATTATTTTTAATTTGGTTTGAAAAATGTTATAGATTCCAAAGTGATGCATACATGTGTTTACCACCTCATCACTTCCGTATAATGAGGCTACCTTTTTATAAAAATATAACCTCCATTGTGTAAAGGATGTATGTGCGGGAGGATATAACAAGGTTGCCTTTACATAAAAACCTCCTTTGCGCGGAGGATGTGTGTGCAGGATGATGTAAATTCAATTGTATAGAAGATGTGTGTGCAGGAGGATGTAACTTCCATTGTGTGGAGGATGTGTGTGCAGAGTAAGTAACACAAACTTATGCATCTCCACACCTTCGCACTTCCACATAACGAGGTTGCATTTACATATGTTGTGATATTTTTTGGTGATGTTTGGGTGTGGAGTGGAGAAATATTCAACAGAGATATAGGACTGAGTTTAGAGAGGCGTTTACATATGTTCTGATATTTTCTGGTCCTTTTGGGTGAGGAGTGAAGGATTTTTTTGCAGAGATACAAGACTGAGTTTGGAGAGGAAACAATAAAAAAAAGAGTGGAAGCAGAGTAGCTCTACATTAATGTGTGACTGCAAAGACTGGCTACTGGATAAGAGTCTCAATGGAGTGAAACCTCCCTTGGCCTACATAGAATGTCTATTAATAGGGAATCCATAGGTCAAAGATTGAATTGGGGGCTCTAAGTGAAAAATAATAAGTGCCTACACCAAAGGCTCTAGTGAAAGTAGGCATATAGTGCTTCAAGATCTAGGCCAAAGAAAGCTTGGCTCTTGTTAATGGCACTTCATTTACTACTTCCCTGACTGCAACTGTCATGTGTGATGCTAACATTCTGCTCTTTCTCATGGAATTGCTCCGTGGAATGTTATGTGAAGTCATCTTCAGGTGGGAAGAATATACACATCCATTGACCCATTAGATGATGCCACATGTAGGCTAGAGAGACTCAACTACACTTCTTGAATGGATTCTCAGAGACATCTCTTTTTAGGAGCTATCAAGAGACAACATCAATTTTGTGAGAGAGTCTAAGAGTCTAAAATTGTTGTGGATTTTATGTAAATGAGCATTCAAATTATATTAGGGAAGTGCTTACACTAGTTATAAATCTCTTTACGTTTAATAAATCTAGGCTTTTTGAAAATTAATAAACATATTTTTGATATTTAATTAATATAGGTTAGGTTTAGATGATTCTGGTTTTTTTTTAAGAAAAATATTCAGATCAAAACCCTGAAGTCGGATATTAGTTTGTGGTTGCCCAACATCTGGGCTGAACAACACAAGTCCTTCTAAAATGTCAACGTGAAGAGGGGAGAAAAGAGCATACCACTGCAGTAAAATTATTTAATTATTTTTTATAAAAATATATAATAAATTTTATATAATTTTATATAATTATTTATTTTATTTAGATTATTAATTTAATTTGAATAAATTTTAAAAAAATAATATTTATTATAAAAAATCTTACACTTGCCAATCTGTTAACTTCAATTAGGGAGATCATTCTCAATCTTGACTCTTTCACATGCCCACATGTTTACAGGGTAAACAATGAGAATGTGTAATATTCCTAATTAGCCCAAGCTAATAGGAATATTTCATTTTGTTTTGATTTTCTTAATTGATTAATAAAATGTAAAGGAGGACATGTAAACTCCTAAAAACATAAAAATAAATCAATGCCCAATGTGAATAGAGGAAAATCAGGGCTGTCTCAATAAAATACCCTTGTATGTGAAAAAGGATTGAGGAGATTGACTGGGTCAATAGGACCAAATCACAACACTGTCCAGATGCATTGAATCTCCTTGTTGATCAACGCAGTTTTAGATGGAGGATCTTCATGTGAAAGGAGCTAGAGTTTTGAAGGTGGTTTAGGGTTTCTCAAGCTCTCATCTTATAAAAGGAAGGGGAAGGCTCAAGAGAAGGTTGTTCATGATATTTGATTTTGATGTCTGTTTAGACAATTCAAGTTCTCTTGGCTGTTTAGCAGAGACTTGTGAGGATTTCCTGTTTAGGGATTCTCTGTCCTTCCATTGAGTAGCTCTTGGAGGGCATTGTACTTCTCTTCCACTATCAGGCATATGGCCAAGATCCATCTCCCTTAGACAACGTAAATCCTCTTGAGGTTTCCTTGTTTTAGTGAGCTGCAGCAAGTGGAGACTAGATCTTCTCAGATCTAGATTATACTAGTGCCTCTTCTCAGTGAGTGAGTCTTTTATCCTCCTAGAAGAGTGTATTAGCAGTTTGGGCCTCAGATCTTGATCTTGGCATCAAGAAAATCTGTGCTTCAAGCTTACAGTGCAGTTTATCCTCTTGGACTGCGTTATTTCCAGTTGCAGAGTTTCAGGGCATTTTGGCATTCATTTGGAGAAGAGATCTCTGGTGAATGGATCCTCCCTTCACCATGGTGATCCATGGATTGGCCAACCAATCCATGTTAGTTCAGATCTGATCTGCTACATATGTTATGATTCATAATTTTCTGAATACTTCTGCAGATCTGTGACTTAGATCTTAGATCTACTCACTGTTGTTCATGTTTTGTTGAGATCCCCAAGGGGAGTGTATAAAGGAGCTTATCTTGTATGCAGATCTGAAATAGCTCTATCATTTCATGTAAATATCTGCTCTGGATCTGAAATTTAATATACAGTTGCTTCAACCCATAAAATAACGCTATCAAGCTTATTCTTCCATTTCATGTTGTTGTAGCAGCTCATTTTGAGGCTTTTGTCTTGTATATTCTTTCTATTTCTGTTATACACTATATAAGTTGCATTGTAGATCTATTTTTCTATTGTATAGCTGAAAGATGGACCTCCATGTTTGTTTCATGCTTATAAATTGACAAACTACGTTATTTCTGAAGCATTCCTTTACATATAGCTGCAGCCCCTCTCTTTGGGTGTTTTTCAGCTAGACTAGGTTGTGGGAGATCTGTTTAACCCACCTAGTTTGATTTTTTTTTGCTCTCCTTTTGGATTTAGATCTTAGATAAGCAGATCTAAGGGATCTAGGAGTTTCAAACTCATTTCAGTTCATTGAATTTTCAGAAGTGCATTATTTTAGTAGGCTTGCTGTGTAATCCTTGTTTTGGGATATTACAGTGGTATCAAAGCCTGATCTCTGGCTCAGCCTGTGAGATCTAGCTGTCATAAGAATAAAGAGAACCAGCATAGAAAAAAATGATGGATAGGATGAGATTACTCATCAATTTTCAGATCCAAGAAGAACCTCTCCAAGGAGGTAGAGCAGACAAAGAAGAAGAGATACAGTGAAATTCCTAGAGAGTTTCAAGAAGAGGAAGAGCCAAGAAATTCCTATTATCAAAGAGAGGAAGACTGGAGGCATGAAGGACATTTAGAACCTAATATTCTAAGTGAATACCTTTATGAATACAAAGATAAATCTAGAGCCTTCAAGGAGACTCTAGCTTTATCTCAATTCATTCATCTAGAGGAAGGAAAGAGACCCTACAGCTATGGGATGATGAGAGGCAATAGATTCCTAATGCCCACTTTTGATGGGTCACTCACTTGTGCAGCAAAGACTTGGGTGATGAAACTAGAGGATTTCTTCCTGCTACATCCAGTAGTAGAGAGAGAGGCTGTAGAGATTGCAGCGCTGCACCTTGAAGGTGAAGCAAATGATTGGTGGTTCAGCCATTTGGACCATGCAAGAGTATCTACTCTTGCTGAGTTGTCTCAAAGACTGATTGAAGCATTTGGAAAAGAAATATCAGAGGAAGAGAGACCCTCACCACCACTTGAGGAAGCATGTACCAGCGTTGTCACAACCTTGGAGGAGCAGCCTTCATGTTTAGCAGTGGAGGAAGAAAACATAGTTGAGAAAGGAGCTCTTGCTTCTACATCTCACCAAGGTATGCTTAAATTTCCATCTCTTGTCATTTCAACAAATCATATGAAAGGATCTACATCTTTGCATGTTGCTGATTTAGAGCAATAGAGTTGCACCGCACTGTGCAAAACCAGTGAGGAAGAAAGGAGGAACCATTCCTTATGGGAGCATTCACATGGAAACTTCATTCATGAAGCAATGGAGGAAGGAATGGTAGATGGTAGACATCTTGAAGTGATAAACCTTTTCTCCTTTCTTCTCAATGAGCACTCCCCAGCTCAAAGAGAAACTTCTACTTGCAGAAGATCCAGAGCCTTATTGGTTTTGGAAGGCCATTGATGAGCAGAAGGTTTCATGGAGAGATCTCATGGGAGGTGCACTTCAACACATCATGAAGTGCAAGGTTCTTCAACAGTTTGGGGAAGGTTTTCCCTCATCACACTTGGGTCCTTATGGATTCAAGGAGGGCATTGATGAGAGGTCTTTTCTAGAAGATCTCCAAGGAGTTGCATTTCAACATCCCATGAAATGCAAAAGCAGAAATATGGTTTGGGAGGATGATAGTCTTCCTTGGGAGATTACTAAGGAAGAATATGATGGAAGGCACCCATGTGTGGATGGATGGGTGTGGGTGATGAGCAAGAAGCTGGAAAGCTACTTGCAAATCTATGATACCGGGCAGCAGGAGGCTTGGCTGCCTTGGTTACTCTTGAAAGAGTTTGGTCATCATCCTCTTTCTAAGGCTATGTGGCAGGATACTTGCATCATGGGGCAGCAAGGAGTATGGAAACATTGTGTTGAGATGACATTATTCATGTCAACCACCATGTTTTCACTACATAATTTGGATGATGGAAGTATGAGGAGGCAATAAAATATTTTTTTGCTTGGATGTTCTTGGGAGAGCAAGGGAAGATTTTCTCTCATAGTTTTCATGATGTTGCAAGAATAGAAGATGGCATTGTCACAGTGCAAAGGGGCTACTCCTTCACCTTAGATGTTCAAGAGGTACTTTCCCCATGGGAGAAACTTCTTATTTGTAGCAGCATTATGGGAGATGCCTTTGACATTCTGCATGTCAAAGATTGGAGCCATGAGTTGGAGGGATCCTATTTGCATAGGCCAACAGCGTTGCCACTTTGGAGTTGGGGTTTATTGATGGAGTATCCCTAGGATCACTTCACACTTGATGCACTTGATGGGCAAAGAGGAGGTAAGGAAGATGAGGTAGTAGATGGGGACATCTATTACCATGATGTACTCTTCTTGTCTTGGGTTTCCAAGCATGAGGGAGAGGGTTTGCAAGCAACACGTGGTTCATTTCTCTTCATGGGAGTGTGCCAAAATACTATGGAGAATCCATTCATGGATCCATGTGTCTTCTTACTTCCAACATATGGTGATAGCTTTGTTTGTGCAACACAATATTTTCATGCTCTTACCATCTCTTGGCAGCACATTGCTCCAAAAGTAAGCAAGCTCTTGATTTTTCTCCATGACCAATGTTGGGCCAAACTATATGATGGAGACAACCATATCTTATGTGGCCTTCGATAGATGTTTTGTCATTACATGTATGTTCGGTTGATTCATATTATTAGCCATGTATCAAGAAACAATTTTCCATGTATTTTTCTAAAGCAGCAGTTTGAAAAACAGCGCTGCCACCACTTGGGAAACTGTTGGTACCTTCCATCACCTTATGAAACCATCAGTAATTCCCCTGTTTTGATGCCAATCATGATCCCACTTTCTAGTGTTGTTTTTATCTTGATGGGAGGCATGATGTTGAGTGAGGCACATGGTTTGAATGTGTCCTTTTGGGAAGGATATTCCCACATTTTCTGCAGTACATGTTCTAATGGGAACATGGGAGGATTTGTGGCCACCATAGCCAAACACTTGTCTCTCTTGGAGGTGGGCCATGTGTGTGATGGGATACCTTATGATGATGCTCTCTTATCCATCACATGTGGAATGCTTTGGGCCAACTGGTTTTACAACATTGGAGGGAGGATCTTTACAGATCTAATCTTCATGTTGCCACTTGAGGGAAATATCATTGCAGCACAAGATCAGCAGAAACTCTACACTTATCTTAAGTGGAGAGGAGGACAGCGTGGGGTAGGAAATTTTTTCTACCATGTTCATGTATTCAGCCCACATATAGTGCATCCAAAGGTGGAGGAGATTTCTCATGAGTTGCCATCTTGGGGGGTAACAAATTTTGCTTGGATGATAGCATGGAGATGGGAGTCTTTCATTGATGATGAAATTCCCCTTGATTTTCATCACTTCTATCTTGAGGAAGTCATGGATCTTCAAGAAGGTTTCCATATCAACCTTCCATTCTTTCATGATGAGAGCCCTTGGGTTTATTGACCAAAGGCCAACTTGTACACTTGGGAGGAACCCTTGGAGGACAAACATTATTGCAGAAAATTTGAAGCAATGGTGGAGAATTTTGGATAGAGAGGCCATAAGAGAAGAAGGGGGAGAATTTTCAGTACTCACCTTATTAGTTGCTTGAGGGTAAGCAACGCTTTTGGAGGGGAGGACTGTAATATTCCTAATTAGCCCAAGCTAATAGGGATATTTCATTTTGTTTTGATTTTCTTAATTGATGAATAAAATGTAAAGGAGGACATGTAAACTACTAAAAACATCAAAATAAATCAGTGCCCAATGTGAACAGAGGAAAATTAGGGTTGTCTCAATAAAATACCCTTGTATGTGAAAAATGATTGAGGAGATTGACTGGGTCAACATGACCAAATCACAACACTGTCCAGATGCATTGAACCTCCTTGTTGATGAGCGCAGTTTTAGATGGAGGATCTTCATGTGAAAGGAGCTAGAGTTTTGAAGGTGGTTTAGGGTTTCTCAAGATCTCATCTTACAAAAGGAAGGGGAAGGCTCAAGAGAAGGTTGTTCATGATATTTGATTTTGATGTCTGTTTAGACAATTCGAGTTCTCTTGGCTGTTTAGCAGAGACTTGTGAGGATTTCCTGTTTAGGGATTCTCTCTCCTTCCATTGAGTAGCTCTTGGAGGGCATTGTACTTCTCTTCCACTATCAGGCATATGGCCAAACTCCATCTCCCTTAGACAACGTAAATCCTCTTGAGGTTTACTTGTTTCAGTGAGCTGCAACAAGTCGAGACTAGATCTGCTCAGATCTAGATTATACTAGTGCCTCTTCTCAGTGAGTGACTCTTTATCCTCCTGGAAGAGTGTATTAGCATTTTGGGCTTCAGATATTGATCTTGGCATCAGGCCAATTTGTGCTTCAAGCGCAGTTTATCCTCTTGGATTGCGTTATTTCTAGTTGCAGAGTTTCAGGGCATTTTGGCATTCATCTGGAGAAGAGATCTCTGGTGAATGGATCCTCCCTTCACTGTGGTGATCCGTGGATTGGCCAACCAATCTGTTAGTAACCTATAAATATAGGATTCATAATTTTGACTTGACTGATGGTAGTCTTGTAAATATGTACAAAATTTTCCTTCTGCAAGTTATTTTCCCATATTTTGTAAAAAATAAAAAAATAAAAAAATAAAAAAGAGGGTAAAAAGTCCTAAAAGAAAAATCAAAGGACTTAGAAAAAATAATATACCCCAAAAGAAAAAGGATGAATAAAACATGAAAGTGTGCAAGTCTAAATGCCACTACTTTTACTTTTTGCATTTGATTATGGCAGAGTGTCAATAAATTCCATAATCCATGATGAGTTGAACAATTCAATCTTAACTTGTCATGTTTCAATTTTACAAGTTGAAGATAGTGAATAAAGAATTGTCATATAGTTAAATCATGACAATTCAGTAGTTAGGTAGAGAATAAAAGAATCCAACAATTTAATCTGGATTCTTTGAGGAAATAAGTTAGAATTAGATAGTTTTACTACTTTTAAAAAAGAATAAATGTTTTGAAGGTTGCTAGCTCAAATGCACCTGATTAAAATAGAAGAAAAAATGTTAGAATACATGACTGGGTAGGTAGAAGAAAGCGGGAAATCCATTGTAAATATTTTTCACCAGGATATAAATAACTAATTTCCCCTCTCCATAGCTATTTGACATTCTAGACTATAAGTTAGAGAGGCTTAGGGCATTTACCTGACTTCTGTTGGGACCGGACCCAAGGCTCAATGGCTGACTGGTTGAAAGTGTCAAGTTTCTATATTAATCCCAGAAATCACATCATTTTCCATTCATGCATTCATTACCATGAAAAATCATAAGTAAAGACCCCATTTTTACTTAATGATGCTTAAAACCCTCATTTGATTAACTTCCTACATCTCATGAAGCATAAAACCCTCAAAATGGCATTTTATCCTAAGAAAAGTGATGAAATTATTTCAATGAAAGCTTGGTTTTAATCTTCACTTTTCTTGATTATAATTGTATGTTTTGAGTATTTGCTTTCCCTTTTCATATTAACACCTAACTTATTTTATTAACTCCCTATAGAAAATCCTAGTCCTATTAATATAACTCCTTTTTATTTAATTATCCCAAAAAACCCCTTATTATATGCTTTTTATGTCAAAGATATTACTTACATGTTGAGAATTACATCCTGAAATTATCCCTTTGACATAAAACTACGAATAAACAATTATCATGCCCCCTATAGTTATTAAGCTTATTTGGCTTAAATAACTATATAATAAAAATACTAATGAAGCTTTCAGAAATACACAATATATTTGAAAAATAAACATCTTTCCGATCCTTGTTCTAAATATTGGTTTAAACCAAGGTTTAAAACATGAAGTCTTTATATGTCACCATACCACATATACTTACCTTTTCCGCATAAGAAATAGCCCGCCCCATGCACTTTAACCTTATGTATAAACTTGGTTTAGATATAATCCATCATTCAATAAAAAGGCCCCCGCGTTCATTCATAACCGTTCGATCCGTAAACTCTTTTTAATCCAACGGTTTGCATTGAGCGCGATCACCTGGTCTCATATCTCACCATTCCCTATCGCATTGAATTATGATCGTCGATCTTTGCTATTAGTTCAACGGCCCATTTTTAAAGCCCGGTCCCACCTTACCTTTCCCCTGCAGCTTCCCGAGACATCCTGACTGTTCGCTTCATCCATTTCGATCCAACGGTGCGGAACTCATATCGCGCGCCAAAAGTAAACGGGTGCAGTTTTCAAAAATTTACGCGATAAAATTTGTTTCGCTATACCGCCATCTGCTACGTGTCCAATTTTAATTGGATCGCATTACAAAAGTGAAAAACAGCTTACCACCTAAGAGTAGCGTGATAACCACTAATATTTTTCGCATTCAAAATGAAAACCGCTCCCGCCATTGACTGTGACCTGCCATTAATGCATTGCTTATTAATAAAAGTAAAGGTTTAAACCATATTTTTTCACTATTCTTCATATCGTTTCTACCCTCGCACATTGAAAAAATACGCTCAGATCCCAGTTTGAAACCTTTGCTGTTTAATTGCCCCCCCTGAAGCAGATTTCACCACAGAATTTCACCATAGAAGCCACTGCGACCAGTTTGAAGACTGATACCACCTGCAAACCCTCCTCGACCACCACAATACCTACAAAAGGTATTTATCTGTGTTCTAAAAACTCACCAATTTATACATTCAAAGAACAAAATTAAACGTGTGAACCTGTTTTATCGAAGAAAATTAGTAATTGCTAAATCTGAAAATACCCAAACCTTGATTAAACAGGGCAAACCCTGGCAAAATTATCTCAGAATTTTCCATTTCCTCCAAACTCAGTTTTTAATTTTTTCCAGCCATCCAAAGGCAATTTCCACAGTTCAACTTGATTCAAATTACACTAAGAGACATTGAATCCCTTTTTCAGTCCTCTAAACCTTGAAAACATGTGTTTTCATCCCAAAACCCTTGCCCAGATTCCCAAATTTCTCCCAGATCCGCTCAATTGGCCCCTGTTTTCAAAATTAACTAAGAAAATAGTCTAATATTGCTTAGTTTTTCCTAAAATGACAAGAAAACAGGTCACCCCTAAGACTGGAGGTCCAAAAGCCCAAAAATCTACCTCAAGCAAGCTTCCAAGGCCTGAATCTTCTAAAATAAATAAGCCTACCCCAGCCCTAACAACTGATTCTACTGAGGTGGTCAGAGCTTTTCAACCACCTGTTACTTCTGAAGAGAGCAGTTCCTTGATTGATTTAGACTATAGAATTACTGATGCCACATTAGAGTTCGATCTACTTGAAGTGCATAGTTGGTATCATGAAATTTTTGTGAAGAAATTTAAAAATGATTTACCTATATGGGATTCAAACATGCCTAAATATGTGATCCCAATCACTCATCCAGCTCAAGACTTGATTAGACTATGCCAATTACACTATGTCCCTGACTAGAGATGTATTGTAAACAGAGATAGAGAGGTCTTGTTTTCTATAACTGCAGAATCCATTAATGAAATGCTCCAGCTGAACCATGATCCAAGAGTAGTCTCGTTATCCATTGAAGATTTAACTCAGTTGTACCTAGACTTGGACTTTCCTAGGAAATTTATGATTCTTCAGAACTTCATGCCTACTCATGTTGATTTCCCAAAAGTAAATCCACCCTATTCCACCTCTGATTTTCCTGAATCTTCCAGACAAATCATATCTTTGCTTTCCTTCATTCTAGGTTATTCTAATGATGAGTTCACTGATGCATCAATTCTAGGTTTCCTTTCAAATTTATCCCCAGGGCAACCTCTTGCAATGGTATTCAATTTTTCCAGATTCATTGCTGATAATATACACTATCAGTTGACCAAGTTGCCTGAAGAAGGAGTGTTTAGATATTCATCATATCTATTTCACCTCTTCCTCTTTTTCCAAGCAGAACAGTTCCCAATTGCATTGCAGAAGATGGATGTTGAAGGCAAACCTCTTTCAGTGGTACTTTGGACTTCATTACTCATAAAATATGGAAATGAATTCAGCTATAAGGACTTCATAGATTTTTTTTATCAGACCAGCCATGAGTTTATTGAACAAGACAGAGCAACCAAAGGTTAATGAGGAAATAAAGAGAATTCTACAATTGTCTGAAAACTGAAAAGTAGGTGACTCGTACCTATATGAAAATCACATAGAACTAAGGATATTTGGAGCAAACCTGGCCCCTTATAAATTGCCCAAATTTCTAACTATCAGGGTTTTTGACTTGGAATACTTGAGGCAAATTCTGAATGCAGATGCAGTGAATTTTATGGCTTCCAAAAAGAAGACACAGTTTAAGCTCAAAAATAAAATAGGTCCCTTCATAGTAAACAACATGGATGCCTTGAAAGAAATAGTCAGCAAATTGTCAGAATTGAAGTTCGAAGAAAGATTTTGTTGGAACTATGATCCTTAAGGCATTTTGAGTAACATAAGGGTCAAATGTAAATTAACACCATTCTTTCATGAGTCCAGACCATAAATTGAAAAATATGAAAATCAATGGAATGGGTAGAAAACACATTGATTGATTCTACTGCCAATACAGAGAAAGAGAGATAGACAGATAATTCACAGGCAATAATAGTCACTAAGCAGACAGAAGCTTCAAACAAAAGAAACAAGAATGAAGAAGGCTATTCAGCAGAGACCATTACATAAAATAAATTCAAGATTATTTACAACAAGAAGGCAAAAATAACCGCTGCTGAGAAAGAAAAGGAAATCGAAATAGATGGAACTGATGATCAAGAAGCCAATAATGATCAACAGACTGATGATGAAGCCACTATAATTGTGAATGAGACTCTAGCAGAAATTCAAAAAGAGCAGGTGCTAACACAGGAAAAGGGCAGAGAAATGGTCAAAACATAGGTAAATTTAGAAGCTCCCTCCTCTTCCAGAGCAGCAGAAGAAACAGATTCTGACATTCAAAAGAAATACAAACAAATCAGAGAAAGAAATGAGGAGATTAAAAATGAAGTTTATTCTAAATTCCTCAAAGAGAAGCCAGGGAACAAAGACAAGTTGCTGAATGCTTTTGATTACTCCACCAATAAGATGATCATGTCATTTCTCAAACCCATGATTACAGATCCAAATTCAATTATAGATTATACTAAAACAGATGTGGAGGTGGACACTGATACAATACATGAATTGGATCAGATAGAATTCCACAGAAGTACCACTGAAATTCTTTATTCAAAAGTGGTTAACAAAACTATGATTGCTACTGTGCTACAAAATACTGTGTCTAATCTACAGAACCAGATGAAATTAGACAAATCATCATTACATGCTAAGGATTTAAGGATCAAGTCCTTAGAAGATTTGGTTATAGAAACTGGAGTGGATCCTTCCAATATTGAGGTTGCTAAAACACTCATAAAGCAAAAGAATGAAGATATTGCTGCCTTAAGAAAACAACTGAAACTTCCACAGAGTGAGAATCCACAAGCAAAGGAGATTCTTCAACAGAAAATAGAAAAGGATGAATTAATGCAGTTAGTACTAAATATGACTGTTCAAATCAAAGAAATGGAGAATCAGGCAGAGACTCTGATGAAAGAAAATGAAACATTAAAAAAGGCAAATGAGGTCTTGTTGGAACGGGGTCTCCTTGTAAGTTATGAAACCGGTCCATTTTGGGTATTTTTGTTATATTTAGTATAGCGCAGGGGTTTTGGAGTGGGTCAAAGCCCCAAAAAGCATTGTAATGGGGTTAAAGGGTAAAATAGGGGCCGAAAACCATGGGTTGCGGACCATAGAATGTTAAATATAGATTGTTATAAATAGAGAGGCAATTCAGATTGTAGAAGGTAAGGTTTTGATGAGATATTTATGCGATATATTGTGTAAGCGATCTGTTGGGGTTTTTGGGGAACAGACTCCTGCTGGCTATGTGCGGGTAGATCCTAGTCCAGCTATGTGCGGACCCTGCTACTGTGTACGCAGGTTGGGAAGGGAATTGTAGGGGTAACGAATGAATGAATATGCAAGATTATTAGATCTGAATCGGTGAGTACTATTGACTGGACTGCTGATAGTTACTGTGTTATGCATTTCTCTGTCTTTGCGCTGCAAAGGTCTGTATATTGAATGATTGGATCTATTATGCTTGGTTATATTGTGTTGCGAAAGTCTGTGTATTGAAGTAAATCTAGATCTGTTCTGTTCAGGTATGGAATGTTGTGTTAATGTTATGAAAAGTATATAATTGTAGATCTAAGTGCACGTGGATGCAATTGGATACATATTTGACCCTGCGAAGGGATAATTTGAACAGAACACAGCCTTGCTTGCCTTACCCTTCCTTTCTCAGGGTGCGGAAACCTGGTTCCAGCACCCACCCATACTACTTCGGGTGAGACTGTAACCTGCGCAAGCCGGTCACTACTGAAAGGGCCAGTAGTATAGGGGTTTGTTGGCAAACCTTGCACATCGAACCTGGGTCAGGACCCCTTAAGCCAAAAAATGGTTCCGTTGCCGGGACAGATATGAGGAAGGGATCGGGTAATGAAAAGAGAATATTGGAAGCCTAATAGAAAAGAGATCGAGGACTAGTTCGAAAGACAGATCCAGAAGTTTGCAGAAAGAGAAAACCGAAGTGAAAAATTAACGACAGAAAGGTGGAAAAATAGGTACGTTCTTACTGAGAGCTACGAAATATTCTTTGTAACCTTTGCAATTGAGCGTCAGGAGTGGCTAGCCAGGCTGGTAAAATTCCAGAAGTGATGGAAGGATGAGCGAGTCACTCAGTGGACTCCCGATCTGCTTGAACAACTGGAGAGAACCGATAACACTATTACATGCACGGTGGATCACTGGGTGGATAGTGTGCTAGGAGGCTTTGTGACAGAGTTTTCCATTGACCAATCTATATCATACTCTGAGGCCGAGCAATGATTCTTCAAAGGATTACGGGGTAAGTTTCTGAGAATGTTACCATTACTGATCAAGAAGTTGCTGTGCGAAAAAAATATTCTGTGTAGCCATATAGACTGAATGACGTCGGATCCAGACGGGAGTGCGACACGCAGTTGTAAGTGTTATCGGACCAACCTTGACGGAGGAATGGCTGCCTATAGCCCAGTTAAGGAATCAGCCACATCACCACCAAGGGTACGCAGGGGTAAGAACTCACCTATAATGTCATCCCTAGATAGTGATATGGCTGCGCATCTAAAGCTACCTACCGCCAAGGGGGTAAGAGATGAGAACATAGATCGATTTTGGTTCGTTGCAGACACTGTCTGGACTGTGCAGAGCATGGCAAGAGATACAATCAAAAGAGTGCAGCTGTCTTTAGCATTCGAAGACAGAGCTCTGGACTGGTATATGTGATATGTTTCCCAGAACGGAACCGCTTCCATTTAGGATATTAAGGATGCTCTGAAGCAACAATTCCACAAGCCAAAGTCCTATTCCCAGTTAGTAGTAGAAGTAAAGGACTTCAAGCAAGGTGCGTCCGAATCAGTATGGGAGGCGAATCAACGGTTAAAGAAGGCAATTAGGGAAGGAGAGTTCGAGTATGATGATAGACAACATACAAAATGGTTCATCGCTATGTTGCTACCTCACCTATGCACCCCTATGAATCAATAGACCTTTGAATCATATGAGAAAGATGTAGAGGCCACCATGAAATTAGAAGCTGATCCCGGGGAGACACTTCAGCAGGGGTACAACAGATCTATGAACAACTCGGGGCTATGCACATGGAGATAAAAAACCTGTGAAAGGAACAAGGAAAATACATCTGCGTAGATCTCTGGTGTATATGTTGCCGAGTATCAGGTCACATGAAAGATCAGTGTCCGCCACTGATTGATTATATGCAAGCCCGAGGACCTAGCCCACTACGCCCAGGGGTAGGTAGGGAACCTATCTTGCTGCGACTAGGATCGAGCGGATCTGCGATATCGTGCGATGATTGTCAGGTGGTAGGCCTGCACGATACGAATCATTGCCCTTGGTTGGGTGCGTATGTCCCAGAGCTAAAACAACAATGGTGCTGATTTTGTTGGTCTGTAGGACATGATGAGTGGAATTGCCGGATGTATGACTTGATGATAGACCACGGGAACTTATATCGGGTGCAATCAGACCTTGTGTCGCCTAGACTGACTGCGCACGTTGGAGGATCACCGACCCGAGGCAGAGGAGGCTGGGGAGGAAGTGCAGGATGAGGACAAGGTCAACTGATCTGTTATAATTGTGGAGAAATAGGGCACTTTTCCAGAGAATGCCTTAACCCCAACTGACCATCGTGTAAATACTGTAGACAGCTAGACCATGAGGTAGAAGATTGTCTGATCTTGATAGCCAGAATGCAGGAAAAGCAGCCTACTCCTACGTAGAACGTACAGAGGGTTAAAACTGGGCTACGAGAAGCAGAGCCAAGTGTAAAGGTCATAAAATGTAGTGGTCTTGACACCAAGGGAAGAAAAGAGGTACCCTGCGAGGAACAGGCTCTACCAGCAGCCCCCGCGCAGTCTCAAAGCGAGGAATAAATTGAGATATTTTGAAGGCATGTCTGAAATTACTTAGGAACCCGCAGGCCGTAAGCGACCTCCTAGCTTTAATGAACACCTGCGTAGCTCGGCCCACCTTGATCCCTGAGACTAAGGACGTGCATAAACTGTACAGCTCTAAGAAATGCATAGGGAAATAAATGCAGCTAAATGCACAAATCGAGGACCATGAAATGGATCAGGTTATCTTGGATCTGGGATTTTATGCCAATGTTTTACCTAAGAAAACCTGGAAACAAATGAGGAAGCCTAAATTGGAAAGGTCTACTATCCAGTTGCGCATGGCAAACCAACAGAAAATCATTCCCTTGGATAGGTTACCAAAGGTTATGGTTGACATTGCAGGGGCAAGGGTCCTAGCTGACTTTGAAGTAATTGAGATAGTTGAAGATACGGACCCCTACCCTATGCTCCTTGGACTAGATTGGGCCATGGACATGGGAGGCATTATTAACCTAAAGAAATGAAGCATGGTGTTTGAAAGCGGAAGTATGCGTGTCATAGTACCCCTGGATCCCACGGAAGGTGCTCGGTATACTAAGACTGTCCACACAAAGGAGGAACTAGATCATATCTATAAGATCATTGTGCAAGATGAAGATCAGGTTAACCCCACAGATGAAGGGCTGCTCTATTGGGAAAAGGACAGTGAATGATTTTCTGACTCTGATGAGGAGCTGGAGAATTGGCAGAGCCGACTGCATGAGGTTTCGACACTTCGCAGCCTTCAGGTCGTCAGAAGCTTCCGTCGCATCTCTACCATGGCACGACCCTGGCCTTACCAAGAGGCCACAGATGACACTTTGAAGCCTGAAAAGCCTAAAACGTCCATGGAATGTAGGTCTGAGGCACTACCACTAACTCGGTATGAAGCACCTACGCAGGGACCTGTCTCCCCTACCTGGAGGAAGTATTGGAGTAGGGTAATCCTGCGTATAAAAACCCCCTTAGCCAGATGGGCCCCAAAAATGGTTGACCCACATGATGACCTGCTTTCTCAAGGGTGCACTTGGCCCTTGCTCAACCAACTTACGGACCTGTCTCCAATCATGGGTATCTGGGAGAATTTATGAATAATTGAAGAATTAAATCACCTACGGACATATGACGCAGCTATCCTGCATAAAAATGATCCTTCCACGATCGACATAACTGCCTTGAAAAGACTCCCAATCGACTTAAGGGCTCACTATGTGTCAACTGTCCATCAAAGTATGAAAGGACTTCCAACGCGTCAGCCACGCTCTGACATCACATGAGCACAACCTTGGATGCGAAGGAAGAATAGCAGGACATCTCGAGTTACTGCAAGACGACATTTACAAATGTAGGAAAAGGGTGGTAGATTATCACTCTCACCCTTTATGATAAGCACGATCGAGGGTCCGCGCCACATACAAGCTACCTTTCCATTAAGTAGCTTCGATTAGGGCACGGATGGCTGGCAGATGATAGCTCGGGCTATTTATTTAATTGTCAAGCGGTATTGGCTACCTGCATTATGGTTTTTTTTACTTATCTCTATGATTCATATCGCTCATCTCTCCATTATGGATCCTAACTCACAGGAGGAACTGATAAGAGGGCCGAGAGACGCTGAGTGCAATGATAGGAGTGCACGTAGGCTGCCTGGGAGGATTAGCGGTGAAACAAGTTCGGCAAGATCTCTGCGGTACCGAAACCTGCTACGACATCTCCGCCATTTCCAAGCCCCACCTGCTAGAAGCACCATGTGTTTACTCCCCCGCACTGTCACTTCGGAACCAAGTCCTAGGGACATACAAGTTGACTTAGCACAACTCTCTGCTATAGAACTATGACGACTGTCTGCCAGCGTATCGCACGAAGTACACTGCCGTGGCCAAGAAAGGCGCAAGCAATATGACCTAACCCCAGAAGAACGTGCCCAACGAATTGCTGTGGTCACTGACGCCACACGCATTATTCAGGAACAACTGGCACAGGGAACCCAATTATTTGAAGAAGCTACTCAGCTATGGACGAAAGCACTGCACCACCCCACGCTTCAGCATGCCCAAAGGGAATTGACACAGGTAGAGGATGCTCTAGATCAACTTCGAGCCTCCTCACCTCCCCCCGGTCACGCGCAGTGCTGGGCCGCCATGCACTAGATTGAGGACTGTCGTCACTCCAAGAAGATTGCGTACAAAAGGTTGAAACCATGGACTGATGTTGCACTCCATCTTGCCCATGATGTGCAGTCTGCCTTGCACACCTCCACTGGCTAATGGAACATGCCAGCCCAGACCTCGATGGGTCTGCTTCTCTGACAATGATCAATATTGCGCAACACACCGCGGCCTGAAGCAAGGAAGTGCTTCCACTCCTCCTTCGCTCCTTGGCTACCTTACATCCGTAGATTGAAGGCGCGCCACCAAAGTGACTTGGGACGAGTCAAAAGATTGTGTTGGGGGACTGTTGGAATGGGGTCTCCTTGCAAGCTATGAAACTGGTCCATTTTGGGTATTTTGTTATATTTAGTATAGCGTAGGGGTTTTGGGGTGGGTCAAAGCCCCGAAAAGCATTGTAATGGGGTTAAAGGGTAAACTAGGGGCCGAAAACCATGGGTTGCAGACCATAGAATGTTAAATCTAGATTGTTATAAATAGAGAGGAAATTCGGATTGTAGAAGGTAAGGTTTTGATGAGACATTGATGTGATCTATTGTGTAAGAAATCTGTTGGGGTTTTTGGGGAACGAACTTCTGTTGGCTATGTGTGTAGAGATCCTAGTCCAACTGTGCGCGGACCCTACTGTTGTGTGCGCAGTTTGGGAAGGAAATTGTAAGGGTAACAAATAAATGAATATGAAATATTATTGGATCTGAATCTGTGAGTACTATTGACTGGACTGCTGATAGTTACTGTGTTATGGATTTCTCTGTCTTTGCGCTACAAAGGTCTGTATATTGAATGATTGGATCTATTCTGCTTGGTTATATTGTGCTGCGAAAGTCTGTGTATTGAAGTAAATCTAGATATGTTCTATTCAGGTATGGAATGTTGTGTTAATGTTATGAAAAGTATATAATTGTAGATCTAAGTGCACATGGATGCAATTGGATACATATTTGACCCTGCGAAGGGACAATCTGAATAGAATGCAGCCCTGCTTGCCTTACCCTTCCTTTCTCAATGTGCGGAAACCTGGTTCCAGCACCCACCCATACTACTTCGGGTGAGACTGTAACCTGCGCAAGTCGGTCACTGTCGAAAGGGCCAGTAGTATAGGGGTTTGTTGGCAAAACTTGCACACCGAACCTGGGTCAGGACCCCTCAAGCCAACAGGTCTCCATTCCTACAGTCATCCCAATGGAAACTACTGATGTTCCTTCTACACTGGCAGAGCATTTGGCACCAAAAGGAGTATTGACAACTGCAGTGTCAATAACATCTATAGATACCTCTGCCACTGGATCATCTACATCACAGGTACAACAAGTGACAGGTACAATAGACATAGTTAAATCTATGGAAGAAATGTCACTGAAAGACAAAGAAATCATTGCTTTGAAAAAGACTAATCAAAGTCTTGAGTCTTCCTACAAGAATTCTTTAATAACTTCTAAAGGAAATCAACAGAGAGAAAAGGCCTTAGAAGAACAGGTGAAGACTTTGCAGAAAGAGGTAAACTTCAGTGAGAAGATAACATATATCAAAAATCACTTATGGGCTAATATAATTCAAGCTATTCATTTACAGTGGCCTTCAATACAAATTATCTATGAGCAAAGAGATTTATTGCAAGCAGCACTGACAGAAATTCAAAAAACTAAAAAAAAACTAGCAGATAAACCTTCACAAGCTGTAAGGCTTATTGGATTCTTGAACAACAAGAATAGAGCTGAATTAGAGGAACTAAAGATTCATGACAGGACTGAAACTATTCTGCAAATCAGGAAAGTCATAACCAAAAGAAGTATCATGAATAGTTTAGAGGAGAAACATGAAACCATGAACTTATCAATCACAAAGTTCCTTGCAAAATATACAACTTTACAAGAAGCAGGTCTTCCAGATATACATGGTTTCCATGAAAAATTGATGGTCTAGGCTGATTATGACAAGAAGATCAGAGCTCATGCCAAGGAAAAAGTTAGCAAGCCTTTACCACAAGGTTCCCCAAGTGGTAAAGTGGTTTTACAATATTTTGAAAATATGCTCTTTTTACAGAATGAGATCAAACACTTGTTTGCTATAAAACCAAACTTTGCAAAATACACTGATGGTGATGAGAGTTACAGGAAGTTGAAAGGTATGAAAATACCCAATGCAGAGCAATGGCAAGTATTTACTGATTGGTTATAACAGCATTGCAAACATAGCAGAACAAGTGTAGTCATATTTTTCATTTTTACAGTTATCAAAGGGTAAAATTTTGCAGTGGAAGTGTATTAGGTGAAAGAGTAGAGTCAAAGAGTATCCGGGAATGAAAGATTAATTCTTCATTTTATAGCAGTAAAGTAATTAAAGTGGCAACGTGAAAGAGTATCATAGGTGAAGCATAGGTTAAAGGATATAAATTAGAAAGATTGTCTTCCAAGCTATCTTCTAATTAGATATTTCTCCAAGTGCCAGCAAGCATCTACAACAAAGCAACAAATCAATTTCGATAAGATAAATTAGTCCTATTTTTTCTTGATAAGAGGACAAATTGCCAGTTTATTGGGGAGCTGTCCCTCTTTTTATGTAATAATCTTTACTTTTTCCTAGAGATATTCTCTCATATCTCTTAGATATTTTGTAAACAATCAATTTGTATAAATACTTCACTCTTTGAAGTATTTTAGGTGGAATAAAATTTGGCAAGACTACTATAGACATTTTTGCTGAATACATTAGGAGTTGTGTGAGTCGATTTGTAAAGCAGATGACTGGAACTAAGTCAAACAGGCATCATAACTCAGGATTCTTGTGTTGATCAGATAAGTCAAGTATTTTCCTGTTTTCACTGTTTATCTTTCTAAGTTCCATACATAAATTTACATGTTTTCTATCTTAAATGATTGACTAGGAAAGTTTATACAGGATTAGTGTCAAAAGCTCCCTATGTTTTACTAGTTATTCATTGATATGTTTTCTACTGATATCCAGACTAAGAATCCTTAACTGCTCTTAGTCCCTTTTGACCCCTTTCTTTCATCTTCTTTTCTATAACTTAAGGATCATTCATTGCCCTTTTGTTCAGATCTTACCATTTCATCAAAAAGCCTATTTCCAAACCCTTTGAAGGTCATCTACCTTGCCCTTAGTAAATTTTCTCTTTTAACCTTATTTCCCAGCTTTGCTTTCCAAGAAATTTTGACTCCATAGCCCAATGGTTTGGTAGATCCCTTTGTGGTTTACCTTGAAGTACCTTTTATTCCCACCAAACATTCAAACCAAACCAATTGTCCAAATATAACTAGCCTAAAATCTTATAACAAAATCAAGCTCAATCTTGAGGAGAGATCCCTCTCTGGAATTTGGGAAGGCTAGATCCTAAATTTCAAAAGTAGGTTCTTGGTTACCCATGGTTTTCTTCAACTATAAATCCTCATCCCACAACCTGAGAATTACTAGGGTGATAGCACAATCCATGTTACTTCAGATTTGATCTGCTACATATGTTATGATTCAGAATTTTCTAAATACTTCTGCAGATCTGTGACTTAGATCTCAGATCTACTCACTGCTGTTCATGTTTTGCTGAGATCCCCAAGGGGAGTGTATAAAGGAGCTTATCTTGTAGGCATATCTGAAATAGCTCTATCATTTCATGTATAGATCTTCTCTAGATCTAAAATGTAATATACAACTGCTTCAACCCATAAAATAATGCTGTCAAGCTTATTCTTCCATTTCATGTTGTTGTAGCAGCTCATTTTGAGGCTTTTGTCTTGTATATTCTTTCTATTTCTGTTATACATTGTATAAGCTGCATTGTAGATCTATTTTGCTGTTGTATAGCTGAAATATGGACCTCCATGTTGGTCTCATGCTTATTAATTGACAAACTACATTATTTCTGAAGCAGACCTTTGCATATAGCTACAACCCCCCTCTTTGGGTGTTTTTCAGCTAGACTAGGTTGTGGGAGATCTGTTTAACCCACCTAGTTTGATTTGTTTTTGCTCTCCTTTTGGATTTAGATCTTAGATAAGTAGATCTAAGTGATCTAGGAGCTGCAAACTCATTTTAGTGCACTAAATTCTTAGAAGTGCGTTATTTTAGTAGGCTTGATGTGTAATCCCTGTTTTGGGATATTACAGAATGCTAATCGAACATGTAAGGAGGGGCTCCATGAGAATGCTGATCAAGCATCTAAGGAGGGGCTCTAGATTTTTGTAGATTTTTGGAATGGCAGACAAATTACACAAAGATTTCACACAATAACACAAACAAGCTTCTACTCTTCCATTAATCTTCAATCACTCTCAATGAATACAATGAACCCAGTGAAGGGTATTTTACCTAACTTGACATGCACACACTCACATAACTCAACTTGACCATCACTCACTTAACTGACTATCTAACTCACTTACAAAATTCATCTATTACATAACTCGACTAACTCAACGCTTACTTAACTGATTATTTAACTCTACATGTGGGAGCTAATTACATATTTTAACACTCCCCCTTAATTATGACTGCTAAAATAAAACATAACTCATGAAAACTCAAACATGCCTTCTGGTCTATGTCTCATCTAGGCTTACAACACCCAAGTTTCTTTTGTGAAACTAAAACATATCTATTGCTAATGGCTTTGTAAATATATCGGCCAATTGATCACTAGATTTACAAGGCTTCAAGTGAACTTCTCGACTGCTGAAAATTTCTCTAATAAAATGACATCTAGTATCAATATGCTTGATCTTTTGATGAACCACACTATTCTTGGATAGTGCAATCCCTGAAGTGTTGTCATAGTATATCGTTGTTGATCCTTGTTGTTTCTGCTTGAGTCCATCCAATACTCTTCTTAACCAAACTGCTTGACATGCTTCTGAAGTTGCTGCTACATATTCTGCTTCTGCTAATGATAATGTCACAATGGATTGATTCTTAGATGCCCATGCTATCACACCTGAACCAAGATGAAACACATAACCAGAAGTGCTCTTCCTATCATCCAAACTACCTGCAAAATCACTATCTGTGTATCTAATCAAATATTTAATTTCTGTACTTGCATACATTATGCCACAATCTCTCGTTCTTGCTATGTATCTTAGAATTATATTTCCAACACTCCAATGTGTGTCTTTTGGAGTCTCCATAAATCTTGAAATCAAACTCACTCCTTGCATAATATCTGGTCTTGTAGTAGTGAGATACATGAGGCTGCCAACCAATCTTTTGAATAGAGTTGAATTCACATTTGATCCTTCATCATCCTTACTTAACTTTGTACCTATTGCAACTGGTGTAGGTATAGGTTTGCAATTGTCCATCTTGAATATTTTCAACAAATCTCTTGCATATTTATTTTGACAAATAAAAATGTCTTTTTCAGATTACTCAATTTCAATGCCAAGAAAATATTTCATGAGACCAAGATCTGTCATCTCAAATTCTTTCATCATGGATGCTTTGAATTCATCTAACTCAAGATCACTTGTAAAAATCGTATCATCAACATATAAGCAAACAATCAAAATTTTTCCATTCTCATTTACCTTTGTGTATAAGGTAGGCTCAATGAGTCTTCTGCAAAATCCATTCTTAATCATGTAACTACTGATTCTGTTATACCATGCTCTAGGTGCTTGTTTCAGTCCATAGAGTGCTTTCTTCAACCTATAAAATTTATCTTCTTTACCTTCAACTTCATAACCTGGAGGCTGCTGCACATAAATTTCTTCTTCTAGAATTCCATTAAAGAAGGCTGATTTGACATCCATCTGATATATTTTCCACTTTTTCTAAGCTGCTGTCGCCAAAACTGCTCTTACAATATCCAATCTGCCTACCAGAGAAATTTTTTCCCCAAAGTCTATTCCTGGTTGCTGCAAGAATCCTTTTGCTACAAGTCTTGCTTTAAATTTGTTAATTTCACCTTTCTCATTCAACTTAGTATTGTACAGCCACTTCACACGAATGATATTTTTATCCTTTGGTAAATTTACCAAATCCCATGTATCATTTTTTCAATAGCTTGAATTTCTTCATCCATGGCTTGCACCCAATTTTCATCTTTGATTATTTCTTCAAACGAAGAAGGTTGGAATGAAAACAATGCAAAATTTTAACTAAAATCCAAATCATCATACATATCTTTCATCCCATCTTTCTATAACCATTGCTTGAGTCATTACCTGATAGGCTACTTGGAGAATTCTGGTTTGTTGATCTTCTTGAAGATCCATGATGCTTTGAAAATCTTGGAGTCCTTGCTGGTGTGACTCTGTTTGGTGTCTGCTCTTTTGATTCTTGCTTCTCCTTTACTACTACATCTTCCTCCTCCATCAATGGTGCTTGTGCATCGATTGGTTTGTCTATAGTCTCATTCCATGACTCTTGTTCTTTGAACACAACATCTTTGCTAATT
Organism: Pinus albicaulis; assembly: GCA_034641835.2. NCBI lineage: Eukaryota > Viridiplantae > Streptophyta > Pinopsida > Pinales > Pinaceae > Pinus > Pinus albicaulis. The sequence continues at coordinate 1,666,593,532 of CM076579.1, forward strand.
ATTATCTTCTTGGTGACAGGGTTATATAATTTGTAAGCTTTTGACTACTCACTATAACCAATAAATATGCATTTTTCACTTTGATCATCCAATTTTCCTCTTATCTGCTTAGGTACATGTGCATAGGCTACACATCCAAAAAATCTGAAATGAGACACACTGCATGACATACCTGACCATGCTTCTTCTGGTACTCTGTTCATCACACTCTTTGTAGGAGATATGTTCATCACATTTACAACACATTCAATTGCTTCTGCCCAATAGTCATTAGACAAGTTTCTTTCTTTCAACATGCTCCTTGTCATGTTCATGATTGTTCTGTTTTTTCTCTCTGCTACACCATTCTGTTGCGGTGTGTATCTGGTTGTAAATTGTCTTCTGATTCCATGTTGTTTGCAGTATTCATGGAATGCCTTCGAATCATATTTACCACCACGATCTGATCTTAATACCTTGATCTATCGATCACTTTGGTTCTATGTAAGTCTTATAACTCTTTGAACTTTGCAAAAGTTTCAGACTTCTGCTTCAAAAAGCAAACGCAATTCTTTCTGCTATAGTCATCAATAAAAGTGAGGAAGTAACAACTTCCACCAATCGACTGTGTCCTCATAGGTCCACACAAGTCTGTATGCACCAACTCAAGTGGTTTCTTTGCTCTGTATGAAACTCCTTTCACAAAACTTTCACGGTGTTTCTTTCCCAAAATGCAACACTTACAAGTACTAGTAGGTTCTTTAATGGGAGTCAATCCTCTGACCATCTGTTTCCACTGCAACAATATTAAAGTCGAAAAATGCAAGTGTCCAAACCAAAAGTGCCATAACCATTAATCATTAGAACATGCAGTTGTAAAAGAACTAACTTGAGCATTGTAGTTCATAATTAGAGGAAAGATTATGTTCCTCGTCATCTGCACCTTTGCTATCAGCTGCTTGCTTGGGGTTTTGTCATAAATAACACACTCTTTCCCCTGAAAGATAACTATGTATCCTTTCTGTGTCAATTGACCAACACTTATCAAATTATGTTTAAGACCAGGAACATAATATACCTCTGAGATTGCCTTTGGCTCCCCCTGCATGGTCAGAATGCTGACCACTCCTTTTCCATCTACATCCATGGTCTTGTCAGTCCCCAACTTTACCTCTGTCTTCATATATTGATCCAAATTTGAAACCAAATTATTGTTGCCTTTCATGTGGTTATTGCAAACACTATCTAATAGCCACACCTTATCAGATGGTTCATGCATGCTGTTGCATGCTAGGAACATGGAGTTAGTATTCTTTGTACTAACATTAGCTCTTTGGTTTCCTTGATCAGCTAGCTTCTTCCTGCAATCACAGGCATAGTGACCAAATTTATTGCAATAATAACATCTCACCTTTGACTTGTCAGATCTGTAATTATTGTTGAAGCTTCTGCTGCTGCTGCTTCCACTTTCATATTCATGCTCTTCTCGGCCATCTCTTTGACCACCATATCTTTTGCCTCATCCTCTGCCTCTAGATCAACCTCTGCCTCGACCTCTTGAAATTGAAACTTAAATTTTGAAAGAAGTTTCTAAAGTGGAATCATTAATTCTGTCTATCCTTGCCTCATGCGATAGAAGTGATCCCATCAACTCATCAATTGTTAGTTTTTCAAAATCCTTTTCTTTTTCTATGGTTGCTACCACGACATCAAACTTGGTAGACAAAGATCTAAGGACCTTCTCAATCACTGTTCGATTTTTTATTTCTTCACTATAAATTTTTAACTAATTGATGACAGACATGACCCTATTCTAAGGAATCAATGTCCTCCGTCTCCTTCATCTGCAAAATTTCGGAATCTCCTCTAGTGTTCTTCAATTTAACAATATTGACTTTTCCAATACCTTGATATCTTGTCGCCAAGGTTTCCCATGCTTCCTTTGCTAAAGACATGATCATTATCTTCTGGAATACTGCTCGGTCCACTCCCTACTAGATAAGAAGCAATGCTTGTGCATTCTTCCTCTTGTCTTTCTTCCATTGTTCCCTCTCTGCATTATTGAGGGCTCGTTCTTCTGGATCGTCCCGAGGTTCTGCAAACCCAAACTTGACATGATCCTAAACATCATGCGCTTTTAGCATGGTCTCCATCTTAATGGCCCACACATCATAATCCTTCCCTATGAAAGAATGAAGTTGTGGCTGGAAGCTGCTTGTAGCCATATTTCTTCAAAACAAAATTCACTTCTGAAACCCTATTTTTTGTATATGCTTTACTAAGCTCCAAAAAAAAAAAAAAACCCTTATAATAAAAGCTTATATTTTATTATATATATATATATATATATATATATTCTTTTATAAAAAAATATTTATAAAAAAATACTTTATATCATACCCACTTTTCCAAAATCATTAAAATAATTATTTTAAAAATCTCCTTTTCATATGCTTTATGAAGAACTTTTAAAATATTCCTTAACTCAAAAAAAATCCTTTTAAGCTTAGTAATATTCAAAATCTTTGTACCAAACTCATTTTTAAAAATTGGTTGATACGTATATGACTTGGAATAAGTAATCCTTGAAAAAAATTTCGTTGACCTTTATTTTTATCTTCTAACATGTCTGAACTTCAATAGGGAAGCGTGCTAACAATCCTGTCAATGCTATGACCCGCGTTAGTCCACTACTCTGAAAAAAATTCTCCTCGTGTGCATGCAAATCACGATAAATTTTCGATTTGTAACGCGGTTCTATGCTGTGGGAACCCACGTTATAATGCTCTATTTATAATGTAATAGATGCGTTATAGCTTTAAATAAGAGAAAAAAAAATTCTCTTCTCACACACGGATGATTGCTGATTCGTCTTTCTCTCGTTCTTTGTAACCTCACTCTGATAACAATTTGTTAGAATTGCAGAAGAGTAAAGGAACAAATTACAAAAATATTTCACACAATAACACAAACGATTTTTTTCTCTTCCATTAATCTTCAATCACTCTCAATGAATACAATGAACCTAACTTGACATGCACACACTCACATAGCTCAACTTGACCATCACTCCTTTAACTGACTCTCTAACTCACTTAACAAATTCATCTATCGCATAACTCGACTGACTCAATGCTTACTTAACTTATTGTCTAACTCTGCATGCTTGAGTTAATTACATATTTTAACACAAATGGCGGTAGGGATCTAGGAGGTGAAAGAGGTCAGGGACGAACGTGCACAGGAATACTTTCATAGGCCTCTCTTCATTTGAGCAAGCTGACTCCTCATCCATATGGTTTCTGAATTAGATGTGTCATGGACTTTCAAAGGCAAAATTGGCCTCTTTGCTAGCATCTGCTATCATATTGATGTATGTTTAAAACTGTTGTCGGGCCTGTTAAATCACAAATTTTCGTATAATTCACCCTCCGTCTACTATTATAAACTGAATATAATTGTTTGGATTGGTGATGACATTTTTTGTCACCCCATTTATTTATGCAATTAGGCTGTATGTTTCTCTGATATGAGCTGTAGCAATTTGGCTGACCAGTCATTACTTGTTTGGTGAGTAGTTCTACTTCCACAATGCATATAGAATCTCATGTCTTTGTTGTAGACTCTCATGTCTCTGCAATCGATCCTAGTATTGATATCAAAACACGGTTATGAGTTTTAGTCTGAATGTAATGGGTGTAGGATTTACAAATATTACCCACAGTTCCCATAGACTCTCATTTCTCTACAATCGATCTTAGTATTGATTGCGAAACACAGTTATGTGTTTTATTCTGAATGTAATTTTGTTCTCAACTGATGAAATAAAATTAAGCTTTTTTTCCGAGGGAAAAAAAAGAAAAATTACTAGTAAGAGGCACATCATTCCTTGTTTCTATAATCACCCCAATTGTCATGTGTCTTCGTCATTTCCCCATTATATGAAAGAAATACATGTGAAGAATCAAATAATTGGGTTCATTAGTGGTGGAAACGATGCTTTCACTATATAGGGCGTGTTTTCATGTCATGAGATACAATAAGTGCAAAGTGTGGAACGCTTGATGTCGTTGAAGGAATTGCATGCCCGCAATTGTCCCAATCTGCAATTGAGTGAGTTTTTTCACAAGTAATTAAATCTTGTAAAAGACATGGATTTTCTATCCTTCTACAATGATAATATTTAATGTTCATCATAATTCTGAGCCATGGCCACAATGGTTATGTTCTTGCAAGGTTGTTGCTAACCTATGCATTACATGTTGGAAAGGTAGAGGAGGAAAGACATAAAATAACACAAATAATTCACACAAAAAACAACATGAGTTGTAGCTCTTCTATTGGTCACAAAAACTTGATGATAACAATGGTCCCAATGAGGGGTATTTAAACCTTTTTCGACTAGTGACTCACCTAAAATAAATTTACATGAAACCACACACTAAATTCAACTTTACCTAAAATATGACTTAACTCGACTTCACTCAACTTGACTCAGTTAAATTACTCTCTAAATTTAGCCAAATATTCATGCAAGAGTAATTAGCTATATTTAACACGCCCCTTAATTGCGATTGCTAAACTAAGACATGACTCATGAAAACTCAAACATGCCTGATAGTCCATGCCTCAGCTGGGCTTACAACACCCAAGTTTCCTCTATGAAACTAAAACAAATATTTTTCTAATGGCTTAATCAATATATACCAGCCAAATGATCACTCAATTTACAAGGATTCAAGTGGAATTCTCCATTGCTCACAAGTTCTCTAATAAAGTGAAATCTAGTATCAATATTCTTGCTCTTTTGATGAAACACACTATTCTTGGATAGTGCAATTGTTGAGTTGTTGTCACAATATATTGTTATTGATCCTTGTTGATTCTGCTTGAGTCCATCCAATACTCTTCTTAACGACATTTCTTGACATGTTGTTGATGTTGCCGCTACATATTATGCTTCTGTTGATGCTAGTGTCACAATAGACTTCTTCTTAAATGCCCATGAAATCACACGTGAACCAACATGGAACACACAACCAAAAGTGCTCTTCCTATCATCAAAACTCCCTACAAAAGCACTATCTATATATCCAATCAAATCATTATTTTCCGTTCTTACATACATTATGCCACAATCTTTAGTTTCCTGTTATGTATCTTAGAAATATTTTAACTTCTCTCCAATGCATCTTTTGGAGTCTCCATAAATATAGTAATCAAACTCACTCCTTGCATAATATCTGGTCTTGTAGCTGTGAGATACATGAGGATGTCAACCAATATTTTCAATAGATTTGGATTGACATATGATCCTTCATCATCCTTACCTAATTTTTTACCTATTACAACTGTAGGGACATGTTTGCAATTCTCCATCCTGAATACTTTCAACAAATCTTTAGCATATTTATTTTGGAAAATAAAAATTCCTTTTCAGATTGCTCAACTTCTATGGAAAGAAAATATTTCATGAGACCAACATCTTTCATATCAAATTATTTCTTCATGGTTTCTTTAAATTCATCTAACTCAAGATCACCTGTATAAATCATGTCATCAACATATAAACAAACAATAAAAATATGTCCATGCTCATTCACATTTTTGTACAAGGTAGGATCAATATTGCTTCTGCAAAATCCATTCTTAATCATGTATCTATCAATTCTCTTATACCAGGCTCTTGGTGCTTGCTTGAATCCATAACACACTTTCTTCAACCTGTAAACTTTATCTTCTTGTCCTTCAACTTTATATCGCGAAGGTTGTTGCACATACATTTCTTTTTCTAGAATTCCATTCAAGAAGGATGATTTCACAACCATATGATATACTTTCCACTTGTTTTGAGCTTTTGTGGCTAGAACTTCTCTTACAGTGTCCAATCTAGCTACCATAGCAAATTTTTCTCATATAAAATTAAATCAACTCTAAACATATCAAGTAAAAACATACACAAAACTTAGACAAAAATATCGACTTAAAAAGGTGGTCTCTCATGGCTTCCTCATGTAATCTCTCTTATTAAAAGAATTTTAATTTACAATTTAAATAGATGAGAGAAGATAGTCCGTGCTATCTTAGTCTCTTTTGGTTGAGTTAATTACTCACCAAAAACCCACCAAGATAGGAGTTCCTAAACAAACTCCATCTTTTGAGGAACAACCCAACAACCCAAGATTTAGGAATCTTTAATTAATTATTTAATTATTTTGGATTTATTATTGTTATTTTAGAGTGGCTAACATTCCCCCTTCAATGAAAAATCCAAAATAAGAACGAGGAACCATCTTCCAAGTTCTCATGTTGATCCTCAAAAAACATTGCCTGAAAAAACCGCCAAAGCTGGATGCTGAAAAACTACAATCTGAAGAGACCATGAGTCAGATGCATGTCTGATTCATGTCTGAATTTTTCTTGACAACTCCATCAAGTGCCAAGTTGCAAAAGGATCTATCTGTCCTTTGTATGAAAGCAGCATCCTTTGTCCACTGACAAAATTTGTTCAAAACCCACTAGCTGATGATGACAAAAACAACTCACTGTTGCTTTTGCTGTGCTGAAAACTATCCACTGCTTCTGTGCTGTCGACTGCCCACTGGCAAATTTGTTGATGCCCACTGGCTGCTTTTGTTGGTTGTGCCGAGACTTTCAGTCTGACAACCACTGTCAATCTCATTGACATTTCCCCCCCTTTGTCAGCTGAAAGGAGAGACACTTCTGTGGAAAATATTCCTGAACTCCCCCCCTTCAGGTGTAGGAGTTTTACACTGTTGTACTCCCCCATTCAACTGCATGAGAGTACCATCATCGTTTCACTGTTGGCTGCACAATGTGTGATCGTATACGGTTGTAGAACTGAAGCAATCTTTTAACTGTGGATGACCATTCCCAAGGGTCGATCCATTCATAGTGTATCTTCAATCTCTTTGATTTGTGTTGATTGCGACATTTTTCTGAGGAATGATTGCACTTGCCACAATGGTGACAGGGATGGAGATCAAAACACTGATCTTCCATATGACCGGTTCTTTGACAATGAGAACATTTCGGTTTGACTTCAACTTCAGGTTGTGGGGAATTCTCTTTTTCGGTAACTTTGGGTTGCATGCACTACTGGTTTTCTGTAACTTTCTCTGAATGTGTTGAGGGGATCTGTTCAAGAAATCCCGCACTGACGAACTGAATGGGCTTGGAATAATCGAGAATATGTAAGTTGGCATCATCTTGGACATATCCTAAGCCTCGTCGACTCTTGTTATTCTGAATTTCTTCCTAGGGCCTAATGATGGGCTTGGAAGAAATTAGATCTGGAACAGCTATGACACTTGAAGCTGGCTGAATGAATAACTTATTTTGATGGTTTAAAGACTTATCATTTGGAGGGTTCAAAGACTTGGAAGTATCATTCTTTTCTTGCAATTCAATCCTTTGAAGTTGCGACTCAAGCTGAAGAAACTCAATAGTTTCATGTGTTTGTTGTAGATGCTGTGAAAGATCAGCAAGAGTGTCTTTGCTGACGTGCACCATGTCTTCATCGCTTGAGATGATCAAACTGTGAAGAATGTTTAACAACTGAATATGTTGTGCCATCTGAACTTGCGCACTTGAAATCAGGCTCTCTTGTTGTAGATATCGTACTTTGAACTGTTTCACTTGAATGATAGGCTCGCTTGAATGTGGCTTAAATGGCATGCTCGCTTGATTTGTGGCTTATTGCACTTGCTTGGAACACTTGTAGAATGTTCTCGCTTAAACTATGGAATTCACGCTCGCTTGATGACGATCGTGTTTGTTTAAGCTCTTACTTGACTTGATGACTTCACGCTCACTTGAATGAATAGCCATGCTCGCTTGATGTCGATCTCAACTTGCTTGATTGTTTTAACTTGTTTGATGATTACTGCAATAAACTTCACTCTGGCTCGCTTGAAGGTTTGATCATTGTACTGAATTGATGCAAATTGCTTGAATGAATAATCGCGCTTGCTTGCAGGAGATGTAAACTTGTTGCTTGTTTGACTTGAAAACTTATGCACTCAATTGATTTTGTGTAAAGCAAGGGTGTCGAACACTGTCGACAATGCACCCAAGAAAGCTTACAATGATTCACTTTAAAATAAGGAATTCACTTGTTCTTTTAAAAATTCATTAACAATGAATTTTTAATGATTCACTTAAATCAATGAATTTCACTACAAGTACTTAAATGGATTTGCAAGAACGTTGATAAAGACTTTTCTGTGAAAAGCATTAACTTGACTAAGTGAATTTGTTGTTTGATGTAGAACGCTGATGTAGACAATTGTTGATTATATGTTGTAGTGTTGATCTTGCAGCTATGTGTTGTGTTTGCTTTATGTATGCGATATTAAATGAAATTATTGATATGTCACAACTAGACAAAGATCAAAAAGCAACAACATGAAGCCATAAAAAACATGCGCCATCAAACACACATGGTGTACCTAAGATCCCCTTATTCAATTTCGGGCGGATCTAGGACACATCAACACCAAAAAAAATGATATCTTTATTAATCACTGAGTACATCTGAAGCAATGATAATTTCAAGTTGAAAACCCTTTGAAAGCAACTCGTCTTCAAAATCTAGATGTTCACTGGCTGAATCTAATGAATTTCTCGTTTTAAAAAAAATCACTTATCACTCCAATTAAATTTTTTTACCTTATCACTCAAAAAATATCTATGATCACTTAAAATGCTCCCAAAATTAAATACAAAATTGTTTTCACACTTATCACTCCATAAAAATTACAAATACTCATCACCTTTTCTCTCCATTATTATAATGATGACATTAAAAATAATCTTCTCATTAAAAAAAAATATTCTATTCACTCCTTATATCTCCCAAAACTCACTCATTAAAAAACACCTTTAATCCACCTTATACCTCCTTTTTTTAACTCTCTTAAAAACACTTGATGATGTCACTTAAAAAAGTGAAATAATGTTTACGAAGTCCCTTTAAAAGAAAATTGATTTTTATGAAGTCACTTCAAAAAAAAGTGAACGAAAACTTCTTTTAAAAAAAAGTCAAATCATATTGTAAACAATATATTTGAACCTACGCCGTACGTTGAACTTGGAGTATCAGCGTCAACAAATGTAATGCTAGAATGAATGCATCAACGCTGGAATGAACACTGTTTCAAAATGCTGGAATGAACGCTGCTTGATTTGGAATGAACGCAGCTGGAATGAACACTGTTTCAATTGATTTACGTTACAATTTTGAGGAGCACTTTGAACATTATTTTGTATTAGTGAACAGTTCAACACTTCGGGGCCCTTTACTCTTTGAACGAATGAATTGATTACAGAACTGATGTTTTGCAGAATCGATGTAAAATCAAATGCAGATGTGAACACTGGTTATTTTGAATGAACGCTGTTTCAATGAACGCTGTTGTAATGAACGTTGTTTGAATGGCTGGTTCATACGATGTCAAACGCAGAAAAAATGGGCTGAACGTTGGTTTGAGAATAGTTATGCATTGAATTTTGTGCAGAACGTTGGTTATTGCAGATTGAAATTGCAGAATCGATATTATACAGCGCAGCAGAAAGTGCAGAATCGATTTTAGAATCGATATTCAGATTTGAAAGTTCAGAAGCGAAATAATCTTTTGCAGAAGCGAAAATATGCAGATTAATACTGAATGGATTAATGTTGTGATGCTAAATGGATTGAAAGTGCAGAAAATATATTCTGAATGGATTAGCGCAGAAACCCATACCCAAACCAGTCAATGCCAGAATGCTCAACGTAGGGAATGAATCGATTTGAATGAAAATGCAGAAGCGATTTGCCAGAATCGATTGAATGTTTGGAGGATTTTAAAAACAATTAAAATATACAGCGCTATATCAAGGGCCTGGGCAGAGCCACAAAAATCGATTTATATGTAATGTAAACACTGGAAAACTATTTTAAAAAAGATATTTTGAATGCACTGCTTTCAAAATGCTGAAAAATGTTCTTTCAATTATTTGCAGAAACGATGTCAAACAGATTTCAATGATATATTGCAAAAACCTGGTTTCAGCGCTGGTTCAAAGTGCAGAAAGCGATCCAAATATGCTGTCAAATGTCGGATTTAACACCGTTGTCAGACACTGAAAGAGCATGAAGTCGATGCTGTTGATGCCAATTAAACACTCTGCACTAAATCACCAGCTCCAGATCACGCGCTTTAAGCATGCAAGCTTTGTTTCACATGCAGCTCACACTATTTCTTCACATTCACAACACAGCACTGAACTCTGAGCTCTCACTACTGTGGCTCCGATACCACATGTTACAAATTAAATCAACTCAGAAACATATTGCAGAAAACATAGACACAAAACTTAGACAAAACATTGGTGGAAAAGGCAGAAACCTCATGGCTTCCTCATGTAATCTCTCTTATCAAAAGAATTTTAATTTACAAAATAGATGAGAGAAGATAGTCCGTGCTATCTTAGTCTCTTTTGGTTGAGATAATTTCTCACCAAAAACCCACCAAGATAGGAGTTCCTAAACAAACTCCATCTTTTGAGGAACAACCCAACAACCCAAGAGTTAGGAATATTCAATTAATTATTTTGGATTTATTATTGTTATTTTAGAGAGGCTAACATTTTCTCCAAAACATATTCCTAGTTGTTGCGAGAATCCTTTTGCAACAAGTCTTTCTTTAAATCTATTAATTTCTCCTTTCTCATTCAACTTTGTCTTGTACACCCATTTTACACCAATGAGATTTTTATCCCTTGGAAAATCAACTAAATCCCATGTATCATTCTCTACAATATCTTCAATTGCTTCATCCATGTCTTGCACCCAATTTTCATCTCTCATTGTTTCTTCAAACGAAGAAGGTTGGAATTACCGTATAATGCAAAATTTGAACTAACGTCCAAATCATCATAAATATCTTTCAGACGTCTCATTTTTCTCCTACTAATTAATTGTTGGGAGAAGGGATAATTTTGATTTGTTGATCTTCTTGAAGATCCATGTTGTTCAAAATATCCTAGATTCCTTGCTGAAGTGTTCTCTTGTGATTATTGCTACTCCTTTTCTACTACAAACCTCTTCTTCTATTAGTGGAAATTGTGCATCAAATGTTTTGTCTATACTACCATTCCATGACTCTTGTTCTTTGAACACAATATCTCTACTGATTATTGTCTTCTTAGTGATAGGGTTATACAATTTGTAAGCTTTTGATTGCTCAATACAACTAGAAAATATGCATTTTTCACTTTTATCATCCAACTTACCTCTTAACTCATTTGACACATGTGCATAAAATACACATCCAAACACTCTGAGATGAGATACACTGTAAGACATACCTGACGATGCATCTTTTGGTACTCTGTTCATCAAACTCTTTGTAAGAGATTTTTTATCACATAAAAAACACATGCAATTGCTTCTACCCAATACTCATAAGACAATTTTATTCCTTTCAACATGCTCCTTTTCATGTTCTTTCTCTATGCTACACCATTCTATTGCGCTATGTATCTAGTTCTAAAATGTATTTTGATTCCATGTTGTTTGAAGAATCATGGAATGCCTTCGAATAATATTCTCCACCACGATATGTCTTTAATACCTTGATCTACCGATCACTTTGGTTCTTTGATAAGGCTTTGAATTCTTTGAACTTCACAAAATTTTTAGACTTATTCTTCAAGAAGTAAACCCAAGTATTTCTGCTAGAGTCATAAATAAAAATGGGGAAGTAACAACTTCCACCAATTCATTGTCTCCTCATAGGTCCACATAGGTCTATATGTAGTAGCTCAAGAGGTTGCTTTGCTATGTATGCAACTCCCTTTGGAAAACTCACATGGTGTTGTTTTCCCAAGATGCAACACTCACAAGTACTAGCAAGTTATTTGATGGGAGGTAATCCTCTAACCATTTGTTTCCATTACAAAAAATCTTAAACCAGAGAAGTGCAAGTGTACAAACCGAAAGTTCCATAACTAGTAGTAATTAGAGCATGCAAAAGCAAAATAACTGACCTGATCACTGTAATTCATAATTAGAGGAAAGAGTTTGTTCCTCGTCATCTGTATCTTTGCTATCAACTACTTGCTTGGGAGATTTTCATATATAACACGCTCTTATCCTTGAAAATTAACTATGCATATGTAACACCCTCCTCCCACATCTACCCAAGTAACCAACTAACCAGGGTAAACATGTGATGAAGAGTTACTATGATATGATTCAAATTCCTATGTGTCAGTTGAGGAAGTAGAACCGATGGAACACATCACAAAAACCTTTTTCACCTACTACAAGACACCCAGGAGCCATCACAAACTTCCACGTGACCAACCCCTGAGACAAATTGACTTTTCAATGCATTAACCCCCCCAGTCACTCCCTTGACATGGGAAATAGTGCAACTGGGAAGCTCCAGTCGCTCTCACAACATGGGCATGCATGCAACTGGGGAATTTCCCAGGTAGGTCAGAGCCTGTGACCCTGATTTTTGTGCCACCTTTTGTAGAAATTATACAAACATATGTATATCAATGGATTCAATCTGATCAAGAAAAATACTAAAGCTAGATACTGAGTCCTTCTACAAATAAATTGCAAAAAATAAACATGATCACCAATCACAACAAGTAAATAAAGAAACAAATCAAACCACAACACAGATATTTTCCTGGGGAAAGCTTGTTGATCAAAACCCCTCTAACTTCTATTGTATATTCACCATGGAATCATGAAACAATTACAATGCACTCTTCTCACAAGAGTCTCTTGCACTCTCACAATTGTCTCACACTGACTCAGAAAAAATTGACCAAAAATTAGCCAATTTCCTGCCTCTAATCAGCCTGCCTTGGTTGCGCAATTCATGTGGAATGCAATCCCTATTCTTTAGCAATTTTAGCATTCCAAAACTGCGTAATGCTCATGGGAAATCCAATGGTTGTCTTACTGCATGCGGGCAACCTACTAATGATACAACTGATAGTTAACATCCCTTTAACCTTTGTCTCAACTGGGTCTCCACTGGAACTGACATGCATAGCAGATCACTGCATGTGAATTAAATCTGATTTAATTCACTTGATCTCTCACTAGTGCAACAAACAGTTACAACTAGTTCAACTGACTTTAACTCAATTAATTGAGTTAAGTGATTTAACATGCATTAAACTACTGCACTAACTGCAATTTGAACTCCATAACTAATAGAATCACTCTGCATGCCTCACGAACCACCCTTAACTCAAAATTCATGAGCTAAATGAGTTTATCACACTCAGTTAACTATTACAAGTGATTATGAGATACGATTACATTTTATTGTCCAATTTAATTATGGGAAAATTAAATTAGACGCACATTTCTTGTTGACTTTTCAACACTCCCTCTCAACAAGGAAGGGATTATCTACCACCTCGATCCTGCCTCTATGGTATTCGAATTTTCTCCTGGCGAATGCCTTTGTAAGAATATCTACATCTTGATCTTTTGTGGGAATGTAATGAAGTAACATAATGCGCCTCTGAACACAATCTATGAGATGGTGGTACCAGATGTCTATGTGCTTGGACCTATCATGGAATACTAGAAAAACCGAGATTTTAATGCAACTCTGGTTATCACAATGAATCATCGTCGGATCCATCTGAGAACCAAAAAAAAACCAACCGGGATCTTTCTCATCTAGATGGCCTCACATGCAGCTTGACTTGTTGCCATGTACTCTACCTCGACTGAATTGAGTGCCACATATCGCTGCTTCTTCTTGTACCAAGATACTGTCATCGATCCTATGCTGAAGATCCCTCCTTATGTGCTCTTTCTATCTGATGGACTCCCTGCCCAATTTGCATTGGTGAATCCTTGAAGCTTCACTCCCTTTGTCCGTCTGTACTATAATCGATACTCTATAGTGCCCCTGAGATATCTCAAGACATGCTTCCCCTCCTTCCAAAAGAGCTTGGTCGGATTATACATTACTCGACTCAGCTGGTTAACTGCGTAGCAAATGTGTGGTCTAGTGTTCACCAAGTACATCAGTGAACCCATTAGCTGCCTGTATCCATTAGCATCCACTACCTCTCCTGAAGTTGCATCCTCCTTCCTCAGTTTCCTGGAAGACGAGTCTCCATGGGTTTACATCTCTCCATGTGAAACTTACTCAGAATATATTTGGCATACTCGCCTTGAGAAAAAAATAGCTCACCATCCCGCTACCATATTTCCAAACCAAGGAAATAGTGAAGGAGTCCCATTTCCTTCATTTCGAACTCCCTTGAAAGATCCTCCTTGAAAGAAGTTATCAGCTATTCATTTCCTGTCAAAATTAGATCATCAACATAAATTATGATAATCAAGAGCTTACCATCAACCACAATCTGTTACAGGTTCACATCCACTTCACTTTTGGTGAAATCCAACTCGGTGAAATAGTTGTCAATTCTAGTGTACCAAGCATGAGGTGCATGCTTCAGCCCATACAATGCTCTTTTGAGTCGGCACACATCCGAATCACTTTCAAATATCTCAAAACCTTCTAGCTTCTCTATGTAAACACTGTTACCGATGAAATAGGTAACCTGACCTCAAAACGGGAACTCTAGCCCAAAAACTCTCAAAAAACATGAAAAAACACCCCCCAAAAAAAAAGTGTCTTCCAGAACGCACTTGTTTTTTTTTTAAGGTCAAATTTCAACATTTTCTAAAATTATGCTAAAAACAAAATTGTTTGTTGAAAAAAGGATTGAAAAAACACCCAAAAAAAAAGTGTGTCTTCCAGAACGCACTTCGTTTTTTTTTAAGGTCAAATTTCAACATTTTATAAAATTATGGTAAAAACAAAATTGTTTCTTGAAAAAGGATTGAAAAAACACCCTCAAAACAAAACCAGTTGATGCTGTAATAACAAAAAAAAAAATTGTGTCATACTTTTGGCATTTTTAAAAATAGAAGTAACATTTTTTAATTTTTAAAATTCAAACATTAAAAAAAAACTTAAAATTTAAGAAAAAAAATAAATTTAAAAAATAAAAACATTTAAAAGCTTAAAATTTAAAAATATATGAAGATAAAAAAAATAAAAATAAAAACAAAGTAAAAATTTTAATTCAATCATTAAAAAAAACCTAAAATTTAAGGAAATTTTTTTTTGAAAATAAACCAAAAAAAAATTAAGATTAAAATTTAAAAAAATATAGAAATTAAAAAATAAAAATAAAAACAAAATAAAAATATTAAATTAAAAAAAAAAAACAAGTTAAAAAAAGAAGGAAATTATAAAAAATGAAATATAGAAATTAAATTAAAAAAAAGAAAAGAAAATGCTTATTAAATTTAAAAAAGAAAAAAAAAATTAAAACAAATAATTAAATTTAAGGAAATATATTAAATTTTAATAAATTTAAAAATTCAAAAGAAAAATAAAAAACACTATTCAAATTAAAAGGAAAAAAAGAAAAGAAAAATTAATTAAAAATAAAAAATAAAAATAAAATACAATGAAAATATCAAATTTAAAACAATATATATTAAAAAAACAAATAAACTATAAAAAATAAATTAAATTTAAATTATAAAAAATAAAATATATATATGAACTTAAATTAAAATAGGTATATACATCAAATTTTATTAAATTAAAAAAAAAAAGGTTAATATTAAAATAACAAATTAAATTTAAAAACAAAAATATTAAATTTTAATAAATAAATGAATAAACAAATAAATTTTGAAAGAAAAAATAAATTTTAAATATAAAAGAAAAAAAAAATATTGTTAAACGAAAAATTTTAAAAACTTTAAAAATCAATTAAAAATGGAAAATTTAAAAAAAAAAGAAAAAAAAAATTTAAAAAAATAAAATGAAAAAAAAATTAATTTAAAAAAATTAAGTTTCATTAAAAAAAAAATCTAATTTTAAATGCACAATTTTAATTGAAATAAAAAAATATAAAAATTTTATGTAATTAACAAAAAAAAAAAAAAAAAAGTAAAACATTTAAAAAAAATATTAAATCGAAATAAATTAAAAAAATATATATAAAATTTATTGAATTTTATAAAATTATATTAAAAAACTAAACGTAAAAGTTAATAAGAAAGAAAAATTATGAAATTAAAAAAAAAAAAAATCGATTAAATAAAAAAAAATGGGCAAAATTAAATAAAAATTATTAATAATAATAATAATAATAATAAATTTAAAACAAAAAAATAATAAAATTAAAAAAAATTAAAACAAAACGAATTTTATTTTAAATAAATTAAAAAAAATAAAATTATATTTTGAAATTTAAAAAAATTTAAAATTAAAAAAAAAAAAAAAATCAATTAAATAAAAAATTAAAAAAAAACAATTAAAAAAAAAATTTAAAAAAAAACAATTAAAAAAATAAAAATAAAAAAAAATCAATTAAAAACATCGTTCAAACTAATGGCCCGCCCGCTGGGCGGCGGTGGCCGGCCGGGCGGCGCCGCGGGGGCAGCCCAGCCGGCCTCCCGGGCCCCCGCGGGCGGAGGGCCGATTCCCGGGAGGCCGGCTGGGCGGGGGCCCGGGAGGCCGGCTGGGCCGCCCCCGGGGCGCCGCCCGACTGGGCGGGGGCCCGGGAGGCCGGCTGGGCCGCCCCCGGGGCGCCGCCCGACCGGCCACCGCCGCCCAGCAGGCGGGCCGTTAGTTTGAAGGATGTTTTTAATTGATTTTTTTTTAAATTTTTTTTTTTAATTGTTTTTTTTTTTAATTTTTTTTTAAATTTTTTTAAATTTTTTATTTTTTTTTAAATTTCAAAAAATATTTTTTTTTCAAAAAATTAATTTTATTTTAATTTAATATTTTTATTTAAAATAAAATTCGTTTTTTTTTTTTTATTTTTTTTTTAAATTTTATATATATATGTACATCTATTTTTATTTGATTTTATTTTTATTTTTATTTTTATTTTTTATTTTTAATATTTTTATTTTAATTTCATTTTTTTTTAAAAAAAATTGAATTTCAAAAAATTTAAAATTATTTTTGTAATTCAATTTTTTTATTTTAAATTCAATTTGTTTAATTTTTTTTTATATTTAATATTATAGAATAATTATTTTTTTAAATTTAAAATTTAAAATTTACTTATTAAAATTTTTAAATTTTAATTTAATTTAATTGTTTTTTTTAAATTTTTTCGTTTATTTAGTTTTTCATTTTTAAAATCTATAAATTGTTTCACTAAAAAAAAAAAAAAACACTAAATTTATGTATATTTGTTTTTTAATTATTTGCACGTGGTTTTTTTCATTTTTTTTGTTTTTTTAATGATAGGTTTTTTCTTTTTTTCTTTTTTTCTTTTTTTTTAATTTTCTTTTTCTTTTTCAATTTTAATTGTTTTTTTTTTGTAAATTTTAAAATTTGTATTTTTTTCCTTATTATTATTATTATTTTTAATTTCAATTTTTAAATTTAATTTTTTTTTTTTAACTTTTTTTTTCTAAATTTTAATTACTTAAAATATTTTTTTTTTAAATATATATATATATATTTTTAATATATTGTTTTTTTTAATAAGTTAGAAAAAAATGTTTTTGATTTTTTTTTTTTTTTTTAATTTTTTTGGTCAATTTTTGTTTTTTTTCTTTAAATTATGTGTTTTTTTTCTTCAAATTTTGTCATTTCCTTTGATATAATTTTCAAATATTTTTGTTTTATTTATTTATTTTTGTTTAAATTTTTTATTTTTATGAGCTATTTTTGTTTTTTTTTACATTTTTATTGGTTTTTTTATTGTTTTTATATTTTTTTTTAATCTAAGTTTTGTGTTTTATTACCAACATGAAAATCACCACTCTAAAAAAAAAAGGTTGATGCAGCATCAATACATTTCAAAATTAGCATGAAAATCACTGCTCTAAAAAAAAAGGTTGATGCAGCATCAATACGTTTCAAAATTCGCATGAAAATCACTGCTCTAAAAAAAAAAGGTTGATGTAGCATCAATACGTTTCAAAATTAACATGAAAATCACCACTCTAAAAAAAAAAAAAAAAAAAAAATTGATGCTGCATCAATACATTTCAAAATTAGCATGAAAATCACTAACATTTTAAAACAAATATTCATACTTCATAAATAAAAATTTTAGAGTGTCAAAAATGTGCACCAAAAAAAAAAATGGTGATTCTGCATCACCACTTTTCAAAATCGGGTGCTTTTTATGCTACCAAAAAAAAGTAGGTAACATTGCGGTTACCTATTTCATCGGTAACATTGTTTGTACACTTCCTCCTCATTAAATCCATTAAGAAATGCAATTTTCACATCCATCTAATGTATCTTCCACCCCTTTTGCACTGAGAGTGCAAGGATAGATCTAATCGATGAGTGTCTCTCAACCGGTGCGAAAGGATCCTCATAGTCAATCCCTTCAACTTGTGAGAATCCTCGGGCTACAAATCTAGCCTTGTGTTTCTCCACACTTCCATATGCTGGCTAATTCACCTTATAGTTCCATCTAGATCCAACCATTGATTTTCCGATCGGTCTTGGGACAACTTCCCATGCAATGTTCTTGAGGATTGAATCATACTCCTCAACCATGGATTCAACCCAAATTGGTTGTTGCACTACTTCCTCAAAGAAATATGGTTCTGTCACAATACACTTGTTCATAAGAGCCATGTATCCAGTAAACATGTCTGGAGGCTGTGTATGTCTGCGCAGTGAAGTAGGTGCTCCTACATGCTCTGTCGCATCAAGTATCAATCTACAAGCTTCTGTGGTGCGCCTTCTACCATTTCTGGTGGATGGCTCTGCATGAGTGTTTTTTGCCACTCCATGATCCTCCACATGTGGCTTCTCCACATCTTGAGGTTCATTCTTTGGAAACAAGAGTTTCTCATCTGCATTCAAATCTAGCCAGGCTCTTAAGGTATAATCACATGGCTTTCTCCTCATCAAATTTTATATCCCTTCTCACAACAGTCATACTACTGTTTGGAAAATACACCCGATAATTGTGGGGAGTATCATTGTACCCAAAAAATATCCCAATCTCAGCTGTTGGTTCGAGCTTCTTCCTGGAATCTTTGGCCACATGGAAATAGACAGATGAGGCAAAAATTTTAAAATATGAAACTTAGGTTTCTGACTAGAAAAATCCTCCTTGATGTACTCATGCAAAGTATCCGATGAGGAGTACGGTTTTGCAAAAAATATCACTGTATTGCATGCTTCTTCCCACAAATGAAACTGTATGCTTTGATCATGCAACATCGATCATGCCGCACCCACAATTGTTCTATTCTTTCTTTCTGTGACCCCATTCTGTTGTGGGTTATGAGGCGCAATCAACTCTCTCTGAATTCCTTCTTTGCTACATAAGTTATTGAATTCATTGGAGATGTACTCACCACCATTGTCACTCCTAAGAGCCTTCACATGCTTCCCCATATCTTTCTCCACCAGTGCTTTGAACTCACAAAATTTTGAGAATGTCTAATCTTTCTTCTACATGAATTATATCTAGCACTTTCTAGAAAAATCATCAACAAAGATCACATAGTACTTGTGCTTGTTTTCGAAGCTGTATAGAATGGTCCATAGACGTCTGAGTAAACTCTCTCAAGGATTTCTGAAGCTCGGTTCTCCTTCTCATGAAAAATGGCCTTTGCATACTTCCCCATAGTACATCCTTTTCATGTGTTTATCTGCGCAAGAGTACCCTTGGGAAAACCCTTAGAAGTCTACTACATGACCTTCAAGGCTTCGTGGTGTAGATGGACCAATCTCCTGTGCCATAACTCACCCTCATCCTGGCTCACCAATTTGTCTGCCTTACCCATCAATATTGCACAACCATCTACATCAAGTTTATAGAGATTCTTCACACGAATTCCAATATTCTTGGCTTGTCCTGTGGCTTTGTATCGAAGGAAATATTTCCCTTCACTGAAATCCACATCATAGCTTCTATCCTCCAACATTGCGACTCAAACTAAATTATTTTTCAAGCCTGGTACATGGATTACATCTTTTAATAAGAAGGGTTTACCTGAGTGTCTCTGGAAGGTAACTGTACCAATCTCGGTAGCACTTAACCACCTATCATCACCCATTTCGATATGCATCTAGAGGTCCTTCTCCTCCAAGCTACTGAAAAGTTCTTTGTCTCCTGTCATGTGGAAAGATTCACCACTATCCAAGTACCACAATGATCCCATTGCACTTGACACCATGCATGCAATGAGGGAGAAGTCCAACTCAAATTGCGAGGCCAAAGCCTCACCAGTTGCAGATCCTGAAGCCTTCTTGTTCTCATTCTTTTGTGGACAATTAGTGGCATAATGTCCATGCTCGTGACAGTGAAAACACTTCACTCTAGACATGTCGTACTTCTTGCCTTCTTTGTCGGGCTCAGATTTGGAATATGATTTCTTTCCCTTCCCCTTCTTCGCCTTACCAGCCAAGGCACACTTTTATTCATCATCTGTCTTAGATGAAGATCCATCCCTAGTATTCCTCCTAAATTCATCTTGCACCAAATCTGACCAAAGTTGTTCCCAATATGGAAGCTTCTCCCTCCCATTGATAGAGTCCTGATAACTATGCAAACTCTTGGGAAGGCCTGGAAGAGCTAGGCTCAACAAGTCATCATCTGTGACAATAATTCCGACACTCCCAAGCACATCTCGACATTGGAAAAACTTGGTTAAATATTTCAGAATAGTGTTGCCTTTCTCCATTCTGATTTTTTGAGCTTGTCCTTCAGTGCCAATTTTCTATGATCACTGCTGCTCTAAAACATATTTCTCAAAGCCTTCCACATTTCACATGGTGTCGCTTTTCCATGGAGACTTGAGAAAATGTGGTCTCGTACTCCCTCCAATAAGATCCTCCTCGCATTTTAAACCTTCTTTTGCCAAGCATCAAGATTCACAACATTTTTTGTAGCGGATTTGGGAATGTCATTATCAATGAGTTCTTTCAACCCATTGTCCTCCAAAACTACCTCCATCTTTTCTTTCCATGAAATATAATTGGAACTTCCCTTGAGCGCATACTCCAATAACAAGCCTTCAAAATCCATTTCGATCCCGATCCACCTGTCGCACCAAGAATACTTTTGCAAATTCAAATTCTATTCAGTCAAAAACTCAATTTCTTCTTCACTATAGTGATTTATTGCGATCTCATACCATGTAGAAATTATACAAACATATGTATATCAATGGATTCAATTTTATCAAACAATGTACTAAATCTTGATATTGAATCCTTCTACAAATCAATTGTGGAAAATAAACATGATCACTAATCACAACAAGTAAAGAAAGAAGAAAATCAAACCACAACACAAATATTTTCTCGGGGAAAGATTGCTGCTCAAAACCCCTCTATCTTCTTTTGTATATTCACCATAGAATCTTGAAACAATTACAATGCACTCTTCTCATAAGAGTCTCCTACACTCTCACAACTGTCTCAAACTGACCCGGACAAAATTGACCAACACTTAGCCAATTACCTGCCTCTAATCAACCTACCTTGCTTGCAAAATTCATGTGGAATGTAATCCATATTCTTTATGAATTCCAGCCTTCCAAAACTGCACAATGCTCATGGGAAATCTAATGCTTGTCTTACTGCATGCGGGAAACCTACTAATGATACAACTGATAGTTAACATCCATTTAACCTCTGTCTCAACTGGGTCTCCACTGGAACTGACATGCATACAAATATTAATAGTAAATGATCAGTTGCATGGTAGATCACTGCATGTGAATTAAATCTGATTTAATTCACTTGATCTCTCACTAGTGCAACAAATAGTTACAACTAGTTCAATTGACTTTAACTCAACTAATTGAGTTAACTGATTTGACATGCATTAAACTAATGCACTAACTGTAATTCGAACTGCATAACTAATATAATCACTCTTCATGCTTCAAAAACCACCCTCAACTCGAAATTCATGAGCTAACTGAGTTTATCACACTTAGTTAACTATCACAAGTGATTATGAGATAAGATTACATTTTATTGTCCAATTTAATTAAGGGAAAATTAAATTAGACACACATTTCTTGTTGACTTTTCAACACTTTTCTAGGCCCATAGCTCAAGTCACTTCCTAGAACTCCATGACACTTCCATAAATTAAATATAATAGCACAATAATGATGTCAATGCAAACACTCGAACAAGGAATTGATTGGACCCTTACTAGCCATGACATGCATTCATCAAACATGTCACAAATATGCAATCTATAGGTTTAAACAATAGGTTTGAGCATAGGTGTCTCATAATTATCAAAGAATCACTGAGAAGCATTGTTTCCTCATCACATTAGTTGCATTATCATCTATTAAGTCATATATTCATGGTTCATTCATTTATAATTCAAAACATAATGAGAGCCATACATCACCACTGTCATAGAACACATTCATAACTAGGGAAAATTTTAAGGATGGAAGTTTATCTTAAAGTTTAGAAACCTTGGCGAATCTTACTAGTTCCCAATATGTAAATTATAAAAATTTTAATGATATTTTTGCAAAAATATTTAGGTTTCTAGTTATTTTATATTAGTATATAAAAAATATTGGCAATTTTTAGGGTAAAATAATTTTATAATATAAAATTTGGGCGAATAAATTATCAAAAAAATGGAAATTGGCAAATCTTTTTTTTGGAAAAAGCATGGAAAATTAGCCCACCTGCGAATATTAGCCCCTAAAATTTTCCCTATTCATAACCAACATATAAAAAACAAAAATGACAAGCATAGAACAACCATATAAGCCACATACTAATAAGCATATTTACCCATCAATACATGAGGGAATGAACTTCTATTGTCATAAGAAAAATGTAATCGGGTTTGGGACTTCCACGTTCCACCCGACCATAGATATGGTTGAGCTAAATATATCTTCAACGAGCCACCTCGGTGCCATATTCTAAGCATGAATGTGAAATCTCATAAAACACATCAATCAAAACCAAACCAGGGCTTCCAGAGGCCAAACCACCTCAACCAATGATTCCACCTCACAGTCAGACATCATTAACCATCACCCAATTGGTCTCTACCTAAGCTGTCGAGGGCTCCATAGTGTTTGTTCCAACCAGGGCTTCCAGGACTAGTAACTCAACCCACAACTACCACGAGGCTTCCAAACTATTTGTTCAACCAAGGCTTCCAGGACTAGTAACTCAACCCACCAAGGGCTTCTAGAGTGTTTGTCCAGCCAAGGCTTATAGTACTAGTAATTCAACCCAAGCTATCACGAGGCTTCGAGAAATTTTTTCCAACCAAGGCTTCCAAGAATTATTAACTCAACCCACAGCCAAAGGCACAAGAAAATAAAACAAAACAAAACAAAACAATGAAAAGAACCCACAACACCATGACTATCCATGAAATGGAATGCATAGGCAAATCAACTATGAATCCAGGCAATCCTCCATGCCAATGACAAATCATAAAAAAATAACCACATGCATATGTCATGCATGCCAAAACTAGTGAGTAAATCATACATGCAACTCGGTACCTGCAAGAAAAACTCGCTATAGTTGTTGAACTCGATGTCCTCTTGCACCTTCATGCTCTTACTTTTTCGTTCTTACTCCAAAATTCCAAGTATTCCACACTCTCCAAGATCCAAGAAAACTCTAGGTGTCCAAGATTACGAGAGAGAGAGAACAGAATGAGAGCTCCAAAATTAAACTGAAAAAAGTCTGTGAACTGATTCTCAGAATCCTTTTTATTAACGAGGCCTTTATTTTCTTCAATTTTCAATTATTTTCCTTCATTTTCCTCATCACGTGCAACCTGTGACCTTTCACCTCCCTTTTCTCCTATTTTCCATTTTTTTCATAAATAAATGCCAATAAATTCCACTTTGTCTTTCCAAATACTTAGCCATTAACTTTGCCAATTTCCATAGCCATTAATAAACCATATAAACACCTGCACTAGGATTTTTGCCCAAAATTCAACTTGGAATACGTGTCTGATAACCGTGGTTAAAATTTTCCTTTATTAACTTTTATTACATGGAATTCACTAGGTTGTTATGGAACCCACCCCCCCCCCCCTTTGGGGGAACACCGTACTTGATGTTCAAAAAAACCTACAACCAACAAGACTGTTGTAAGTAAAACATACTGCCCATGGAGCTTTATAACTTATCTCATTGCAGTATTTA
Organism: Pinus albicaulis; assembly: GCA_034641835.2. Lineage (NCBI taxonomy): Eukaryota > Viridiplantae > Streptophyta > Pinopsida > Pinales > Pinaceae > Pinus > Pinus albicaulis. The sequence continues at coordinate 1,666,617,752 of CM076579.1, forward strand.
CAATGATCAACCTGTCGAGAAGAAAACCAACATGAAAACATGAAAAATAAGACATCATAATGACATGACACCCATACATTTTATTGGAGCTTTATAACATAGCTGATGGAGGTATTTACATCCATACAAATATGTACATATACCGAAACATCACCAGAGCATGTACCAAAGCATATACCAAAGAGATATATTAAAAAATTCGCTCAATTAGCGAATAGAGAAGGATACACAACCCACATCTGACCTTCCATATCCCATGTAGTTTCATCGGGCCCAAAGTGCTTCCATTGCACTTTAACCTACTCGATTGCTCGATTCCGGAGAATAAACATATTTTTCTGCAAAATGCACTGAGGTTCCAACTGGAATTCTCCTTTTGGCTCCACCTACAATACAAACCAATCAATCACATGATTAACATATTTAGCATGGAGAATACAAGGGTGTCGATATGAATTTCATCATAATTAATCTAATAAATTGTTAGTATAATCCTCGAATAATTCCTGAACCACCATAAATTATGTTCTAACTGGTATTAGATGATTGACATCCGCTTTCATCTTCTTCATATTTATATTTTCATTATTTGTTTCAATTTTAAATTTAGAATAGTCTATTTTATTTCATAGTTTTTTTACTTATTCAACATTTAAATTTTTTGTTTACCATATTTCTGGTTCATTACCATCATGTTCATCTAATCGAAATAATTTATTAATCGATTGCTCTAACTTATGATATTGAAATTTCAATCACATAATGCTTCAATAGATCTTATCCTCAAATATTTTGTACATTGTTAAGAAAACTTCATCATGAATATATCTACTTTTCATTGTTGTCATGTTTGTTACATCTTCATGTCCGTTATATACTAGACCTTCTGTTTTTCTATCCTACCATGATGATAAGTTGAACTGACATGGCACTTGTTTCTAAATCAAAATGAATTTTTCAAAACTTAATTGAACTTTGTATCCTTGTCGAGATTAATAGCTGAACACCAGCAAATTTAATCATATCTCTAATAATATCTGTTACATAATTTCAAGTGAGTGGTTGTATACTTCATAGGAATGAAGTGCACTACCTTCGTTAACCTGCTCATGACAACCATGACAAAATCATGTTGTCTATATGTCCTTAGTAAACCTGTGATAAAGTCCATAGAAATGACCTCCCATTTCTACTTTGGAATCACAATTAGTTGAACTAGTCCACCCAGATGCTTACACTCTACCTTAACTTGTTGACAATATAAAAAACTAGCCACAAAATTTGTTATGTTTCTCTTTAAATTAAGCCATTAGCCAAACATTTTCACCGCTAACAGTTCAGTACTGTTTGAAAAATACTGTCATTTAAAATCACGGAAACTCAAGCTGAACAGAAGCAGGCAAAATTATATGTAGAAATATTTTTCTGAAGTGATCAATTTAATTATAAAATAATTAAACTAATTCATCTAATTATAACTCACTAATGAAAAATAAAATTAATCTGAATCATAGTCCGTTAACTTAAATAAAGAAAATAAATTTAAAAGAAAATATAGCTAAATATACTGGCAGAATGAAATTTTTAACTAAGAAAGCATTTTCAAAGTATGTTAAGAAACAACTAATTTATATTATTACTCCAATATTCAATTATAGTTATTATCTTCTGAACAAAGGTTAATTGCGCTTGATTTTTCAGAAAATCAAATAATCATGTAGAAGGTAATCAATTAATTGTTTATCTCCATTAAAACATTCATAATCATCCAATCAGAAGTATCAGATTAAATCAATCTCTGAATGATCTTGTAATATCAGTTGATGCAATCATGAGATTCAAGGTAAATAAAATATAAATAAATAATTAGGTTTTATTCTTTCATATCTAATTATTAAGCATTACCTCCTCTTGGAAATGGCTGTATGTATAGTTGATCATCTTAATTCTAAATTCTGTAGAAGAAAAATATCAATGCGTGAAAAATCTTAATCTACTCAGATATTGTATATTCAACCATTCAATTTAGTATTATTATCATCTTGAAATGGCTTTGAAAACATCTATTAACATAGTTAATTGACAACTCTATTATGAGAAAATGAATGACAAAATAGTAAGGAAACTAGGCAACTGTGTGTTCTTAATTCTTCAATATTGATTCGATTGGAAAACAGAGTTATCTATCTTCTCGAAATACATTATAAGAACAATGATTACACAGTTATTCTAAAACTAATACTTAAGAAAGCAACAAATTAATCGACAGTATATGCAATCTTTACACATTTAAGGTGTACCATCTGGTGCTATGAGAGGACAAAAAATTGATGCCCCATCAACAAGCATAAAACGTAAATCAAAATAAGAAATAATCAGGGTTTTTAGAACCGATTGGCTAAATACCTGCGGTGTCAAATGATAAACAAATATCAAACAAATTTTCAGAGTCAAGGACTTAGCTCTTCTGACCTTGTGATGGCTCTCTCATTTGTGGTGATATTCATGTTTACTATCTTCAGTTCGACTTAGCCAAGCTTATGAAGCAGGTTTGGTTTGGCTTTAGGCTGTGAGGGACAAACCTATCAAAACATGGCGATAGGGTAAAAAGATGTCGACGAATCAAATATAAATAAAAGGTCAAGAATTACCTACGGTGATAAGGCTTGAAGCACGCTGATTGTCTAGATAGAAAGGACTTAAAAATGGAATAAAATGGACATCAAGTTTGGGAACAACAAAGGATTTCAAGCATGACTAGTTTAATAGCTGACATAAACATGGTAGGGCAAACCATTATTCATGAGAAATGGAACTATAATCTAATCAATACATAGAAATAAACATTCAAGCCATGCATAGAAATATATAACTCTCTAACTTTGGGAAATGACTCTCAGAATTTTGGGAAATACACTTAAGAGATACAAACAACTCAAATCACTATGCCGGAACACCTAAACACAGTACTTCAAGTTATTCAGCACTTTCAAAACAAGATTGCATAGTCTTAGGCAAAGGGAAAGATCGGAACAAGACCTCCTTGGTTCAACAATTACGCAATTCAATCAACAAAGACATATCCTACATGGAATCCAGCAGCAGGCCATGGAGTAAGTATAAGCATCATAAATTGAAGAGCCAGCATACAAAATCATGAATGGCAAGACAACAAATATCCTTGTTCTGGTGCAGAGCACCCAGAATTCAATGTAGACTACCTAGATGAAGAAAACATGGGGAAGCTATAAGAAATGGCCATAAATGAGAAGCCCAGTAAGGTTAAGTTGAAAATTTGTTCTCATCGATTCATAAAGTAAGAACATGTAGATTCATGAAATGAAACTAGAAAACAAACAAGAAAGGAAGATACTATATCTATTTTCACTAAGTCATGGAATCCAACAACAATCCTCTTTCATCATCCAAGAACATCCAAGAGACTATCCAAGAGCATGAGACAAGTATTTCTTCCAAAGCTTATATGACCATATATTTCTTATATCATCAAGTTCAGCCTTTTTTACATTGAAATCCCTTGGAATATATAGGCTCAAGTGAGAAAAACCTCTTAGTTCAATTTGCACTCTCATTGGCCTATTCAAAATATCTAAACTTGTCCTTGAGGCTTTGCAAATCCCAAGGCACAAAATATCTCATAAAATATCTAAAAAATTATAAAAGAGGGAATTAAATTGACTTTTCATAACTTCTCATGTGAAAAAATAGCTAAACGCACATGAGGAAAAAGCAGTTTTTAAAGGTTCAATTTTTACAAAAATACTCAAAAATTATATCAGCAAAATGTCTCTTGACTTGCCGGCAACTTTTGGCAGCCTTCCCGATGTCAAAACGAGGCTCATGATAGCTCGTTGGAAATATCTAAGTGTCTACTTTCTGGAGAAACTATAATTTTCTCAATCTGATGCCTAGAAGTCCTCCAAAAACAGGCCCGTGTGTAAAAACCCAAAAAATAGGCCTTGCTGATATGTGGGCAGAATGTCGAAAAAGTGAGTGTTTTTTGTATCTTTGGGGGACCAAAACAACTTCAAATGCTCTGAAAATTTCTGAGTAGATGCCCTTAAATTTAATGCATCCAATGGTACCACCCTCAAGAGTTGAGGATGCTCCAAACCAAAATGGCGGTGCCCATGATTTTATGCAATTAGGCCCAAAAATGTCAAAAAACAAGAACATGTCAAAATTTGCTCAATTTTGGTGAGCAAGTCCCTCAAGGTTTTTTAGAAACATGTCTAGAAGCTCGGGCCAAAATTCAAAGCCTAGAGGTTTCTTTTTCCTTTTTTCTCACCGGGCGCCCTCTTTAGGCAGTTTTGAGCTTTTCTTGGTTTTCTTCTTTGTTGTTTGGCATTCTAGCTTTGGTGAAGAAGTCCTGGCCCCTTGCCTAGGAGAGGCAGCTAGCACATGCTTTGGAGAATGCCCTTCATGATCCATGTTTTGTATTTGCTTGCCCTCATCATTTCTTGCTTGAGGACTGCCTTGATGTTCCTTTTCATCACTGCCTTACTGTGTTGTTCTTTATCACTATGATCTTGCTGCTGTTTAGGCTGCTATTATGTTCCTCTTCATCACTACCTTGCTGCCCATCACTTTTCTTTTCCTTGGAGGAATTGTGCTTTTGATACTCTTTACTTGCTTACCAAGGCAAACTAATTCAAATTATCACTGGAAATAATCCCCCAACACCAACTTTGTGTTCCTTCTAAATCATTGTTTTGTCTTCTTTTATGCCAGACAACAAGTACTTCTCAAAAAGAAACAAACTCAATCTTATCACTGTGTTTGGGCCAAGTCCTTTCAAAAGAGATGTTTGTGGTTTGTTATTTGAACAAGGATCCTTTGTGCTTTGACAGAAACAAAACATCCTTGTATTTAGATAAAAACAAAACAACACCCTTCCTCAAACATTGCTTCTTCTGCTGCTCACTGGTTTCTATACAAAGGTAAACTAAACACCTTCAACTGATTTGAAAGCCTCCATAGAATATCCTACTTTATGGAACAATGGAAGGCATGCACTAGGTTTGCTTTTTACCATACAGAGAGGTCACTTTTTGGAGTGACAAAGCATTCACACATGATCACTGTTTTCACTTTACAAAACTGTTTTCACCTTAGATTTGCAGACAGAGGTTAATTCTGTTTTATCTGTGGGCTATGACTATTCTTTAAAGGCAGTAAGGGTCTTTTAAGTTTGTTTTTAAAGCATCCACCTATCACTGTAAAGGAGTGTGACAGTCATAGCAACAAAAGAAACTTTGAGTTCATATCCCTCTTGTGCTTTTTATATGACAAACTGCCTTTTCAAAACCACTGTTTAAAATGAGTTGAGACCCCCTAAGCATAGGAAAGGTTTCTCCAGCTTGACAGGGACTTAGTCTCCTTAACACTGAATTATCTCACAGTTTTTATATGATGAACTGGTTTTTAGAACACTACTTCCTTCTCACGAAAAAAGACAGCAAACACCCCTTCACCTTTTTGAAATTTGCCAAGAGGAGAAGTGGAATACCTCGAAAAAACGCTTAGAAACTTTGTTTGATTGATTGGGCAGCTTCAAAGGTGCTTTTTGAGGGTTTTTGACTGAGCGGCGCGTTCAGATGAAAAAGTGTCGCGCTGTGTAGAGGAGTCGGGTCGGCCTTCGAGCAAAGGTGACCGTGCGCACAGGTGCGCCGCGCCAATGTTACAACCCTTTATGTTTTTGCTTCTGAATGCGCCGCGCGAGCTTAAAAGCCTGAAAACTCTGAAAATTTTCTTGAAATGTCTTGCTTGGTCCGGTGAGCAGCTATGAGAGTGATGGTGAACACTCATTCATGTCCTTTGAAACTTGCAAATGGCCTTTGCAACGGTCTCTAATTCTATTTAAAGTCGATAAGCTTTTTGAATTTGCTTTGTGAGGGTATGAACGCCTCTTGGTCCTTTTGTTTGAAAACAACATGAATCACTACTTTATGCCTTTGAGGACCTCCTTGCTCTTTTAAAATAGGAATTTCCTTTGGAATGTCATAAAAACCTTTCACCTGAGAACACTCATTAACATGACGTTGTTACTTAACCTTTGAAATTTTTTGTAAAACTCTTCTGCCTTTTGTGAAGGAGGCCATTTTCATGTTGACAAAAAAAATGTTATGGTATTTGATGGTTGATCAGGCCCACTGTATAGGCTCAACAACAAAGGTTTCTAAAACTGCTCTTCAGGCATCAAAAAACAAAAACATCCACAGAGGCTTATGTGTGTCAATCACAACAATCAACAACTATAAGAACCTGCCCATTCTCCCCTTCACAAGTGCAGTAATAAAACTACTCTTGGTCTATGTCAAATAACTTGCAAGGCTGGTATATTTAGGATGGGTCATTTATCTCTTTTATTTGAAGATCATTTGAAACTGTAAGTGAAAAGCTATGCTGCAAATAGTTTCCACCATAAGGCAAATGACTAACCTTGGATTGCTAAAGTAATCCAACCTTCAACTTTTATGGAGATATAGCAGGGGATGATGAGCTGAAGTTAGAATGTAAAAAATGAAAGCTGTCCCTTTGTTCCTTTGTGAAGGAAGCCTTTAAGAATAATGTCCCACTGCACTTAAAACCCTGCTTCTGTTTCCTGGCCCTCTGCTTATTAGATGAAGAGGCCTTTAATCACAGTGCCAAACCCTATGCTTGTAAAATGAAGGAGGTTTTATCAGTCTTCAATCCCTATGCTTATAGATGAAGGAATTTTTTCAGTACTTCTGTTCTTGAAAGATCCATTGAAACACTGTAACACCACCTAATATCAATTTTGACCTAGGGCATGTGTATTGCTGAGACTTCAGGGTTTGTTAGTGGCACGACTTAAGGGTGTAACCAAACTTTATTTGCAGAATGGGAGGTCTGTTATGACTTGTTTGTAGCAGATAAAGGTTCTTTGGCTTTAGGATAGTTTGCCAAGGGAGAAATGTCTAAAGCGCCACTTCCTAACTTAGGGGAGACTTCTTTGGACATAATTGGATTGTTTCTTTGGAGCTGATGGGAAAAATAGTATGGTTGAGGCTAGAATAGGACTTGATAATGAGGTTTCATCTTGTCATGGGTGGATTGAAAGGTAAGAGGGAAAAAAATGTTTGATGGGTGTTTTCCAGCTGGCAAATTTGACAATTTTTAGATCAGCTGTTAGAAAACTTGGCTGTTACAACTAGTCATCACCAACAAGTGAAAAATACTGATGACTAACAATGAGTAAGGTGCCACAATCTAATTCCGTATTCAAATCTTGAGCATAACTCCAATTTTACACATGATTTGATAGGAGAAATATTCCCCTATTTATACAAAAGGATGAGAAGTTATCGCATTAATGAGAGTCCATGAATCTCTCGCTATATCTCTAGAGTTACAATCCAAATATGAAGTGATAAGACACATGTCTTCTTAGAGTTACAATAGAAATAAGAAATGAGACACATATCCTTATGATCCCATGATCTTCTCCATCCAAACTCGAATTTGGCCTTAGGAGCCTACATAAGGGTCTTTTGGAGGCTTCTTTTTGACCTACACATGGAAACAAACTCATTCCACTTGTTAGGTATAAGTATGTGCATATTATTTTCTAATTTTTAAGCACAAATTCACTTAAAAATACTAGGAATTAATAAAGTTTGGAAAAACATAAATGTAACTCAATAGTGGTAATGGTAAGGTAAATGTAATGAAATGGAGGTGGAGTGAAGGTGATAATATGGAAATATAAGTGAAAATATAATAGAAGTGAATGACAATTTCAAGGCCCAACAATAGTTTTTTTTTTTTTAAATAGATAGGAAAAATAAATACCCCTAACTGAAACTATTGCATGTCCTCATGCAATGTATTACATTAATTCTTTTTGATCCTTTGAGCTTTGGCTTAATTTTGCATGATATCATTTTATAACTTCATACTTCTACAAAGTCTTTTAGTTGAATTGCAACATGGTTGGTTCTTGTGTTTCAACCATTTTTTGTTTTTGCATTCAATTTTGATCTTTGAACTTTGCATAATGATAATTTGATTATTGTTGAAAAGTATATTTCTATTGGATTGTATCATGGTTGGTTCTTGTGTGACAACCATGATTGTGTTTGTATCCAATTATCTTTTTGAGTACTTTTGAAAAGCTATTGTATGCTCGTAATAATAATGTAATAGTTAATATCTTTTGAAAGTATGTGGACTTTTGAATGTGGTATGAATGTGGAAAAATGTGAATATGAATGTATTCCTCCCCCAAACTGATGGTATTGGCAATTTTGTGAAATGAGGAAAAAGAAATGTTTTTTCCAAAAATTATATTCTAGCTTTTCAAGGAATTTTATGGTAAAAAGTTAGAAAATGACATACCTTAACTTATCCGTTGGAAATGGATGAGCTGCATGTGTGGTGGCTGCAAAATTCTGATCATAATTTTTTTCATGTGGTTGTACACGTTATGTATAAAAGAGTCAATATAAATTTTTATTGCTTCTACTAAAACTAATGAAATTGCTGCAAAATGGTGGCTGCAAAATTCTGATCATAATCTTCTTCATGTGGTTGTACAAGTTATGTATAAAAGATTCAAGATGAATTTTTATTGCTTCTACTAAAACTGCTGAATTTGTTGAAAAATGGTGTTGATTTTGCAGTTGTCCTCTGATTCTGCAGTTGCAGAATGGTGTTGATCTGTTATGGCTACATATATTCTTCATTTGCTTCAAAATGTTGATAATGATAGTCTCCATGTCTTCAAAACTCGTTGGCATAATTCCTGCTATGTGAATAGATGTTCTGATGTCGAACTTAGCAGGAAATTGTTGACTTAGTGGCCATTAATGGATGCCACTAGTCAACACAAGAACTTTCACCATTGATGACAATGAGAGTCAAGATGCCTAAACACATCTTGCTAGGTACGAATAATTTTTCTGTTGTCGAGTACCTAGAAGATTCGATGAACAAGAGACATTAATGTATTCCCATTGTTCATCAGAAAGAAGACTTGCCATTAAGACATGCAAGCCTCGAGGTGTTTTTGTAAGGATTTTAGACTCAAAGGACTATGGACTCAATAATTTTCATTGAAGCAAGGTTTATTTGCGAAATGAAAATGATAGGAGAAGGAAAATGGAAGATGAAAATGGAAAATGACAATGGGAAATAAGCATGTAAGTGAGCTTCTTGATTTTATTTGTGGGTTAGGAGTGGACAAAGAGCATTGGAAATTGTATGTGAATAAAGGAAAATGAACAACTGACTGTTGCTGGGAAAATAAATGTGGCTTGCTTTGAATTGCTTGGTTGGATTTGTAATTCAAAAGGGAGGAAGAGTAATGGTCTTGATGGATATGGCCATGGACTTTTTCTTATGTTTCTCATGAAATTGGTCCTTTGAAGACTAATTGTGTGCTCAATTAGTTTTCTTCAATGATCATTCGATAATCCCAACCCTGCAAAAAAACTTGGCACTAAAGCATAAAACGTGAGTGTGTTAAAAAATAAGTTATCAATTCTTTTTTGATAAATACATAAAAGAGTTAATACCAAATGAAACAGATTTTTAAGGATAATTAAAAGTGTTATATTCAGTCCAATTCATGATATCAATAACAATCCATTTTTAAGAAATAACCATGAAAAATAAATCAACTCCTTGTTGTCGAATGACTTCATGCAATGTGTTCAGTGATATGATTAGCATCACAGAGATTCGTTGTGTCCTGCAAATTAAAGCTTCATAGAAAAATACACAGAAATAATATTTTTAATGCTAAATATTGAGAAATCATCTAAATAATATTTCAATTGTTCCACAAGTCATTATTGAATCTGTCAAATTGAATCATCATCTTTGTTGCAATATATATATATATATTTTAATTTTTAATTTTTTAATTTATTTATTTTTTAAATTTTTTTTAATAGAATAATGTTTTGGGAGATTTCATGATCCATTTAAATCTAAAAAAAATAAAATATAATGATGGAATTGATGGATGATCTATTATGATGGAAAAATGCCAAGTGGAATTGAGTATGTGAAATTTGCCACAACTCTCTCAACTGATTTTTTTATTATTATTTACTTTTTTAATCATGAGACACATATGGAATGAAACACATGTGTCTAAAATCAATTTTATTAAATCAAATTGGACTCTTAGAACATTTTCCATGTGGAGCAGAGTTCGTTATTAACTTGGATTCTACTCCTTTCAACTTGCCATGTTTAAATAGTTCAAAACAAATCGTTTTTTCTTCACGTAATCTGCAAAACGAAGCTCCAAAGAATCATGAATTTCTCCCAAATGGATGCGAATTTCAGCAAATTGTTATATGGTTACCTAACTCACCCTGTTCCAGAAAAAAACCCATGTTTTAGTTTTTCCTAATTCGCCTTGGCATGCTCAGAAAATGCGTTTTAAAATCAGGTTTTTTCTTAACAATTACGCATTTATGGGAATTTCGTTTTCTCGCAATTACTTCTGAAACAAAATAAAATTGTTGTGGTTTGATTTTCTTATTTGCAGGTTTTGATGTGTAATGGCTTGTCTCTCACAGAGAAGTTCAGATTGATCACCCTCATTCCAATTACCTGCAATGGAATCTGCAATCTTTTCTTCATCAGCAGTCTGCAATATTCTCTTCATCAGCAGTTTCTTCATGTGATATACTTTCATTATCTATCTCTGCAATTGAATCTACAATCTTCTCTTCATCAAAATTTGAAATCTTCTCTTCATCAACAATTTCTTCATCCGATACACCTTCATTGTCTGTCTCTGCAGCTTTTAAAATAGATTTCTAATAACTACAGCTTAAGGAAAACCAGTTATGGAAAAGAGAAGGTTCCTTTTATTTATTTATTGTAGTGCATGGATCTTTGCGTGGATTGGAGGCCTACACATATGGGTAAGGCCAAGACAAAGGTTGGCTTCACGCATATGCCCGAGCATCCTTTCCATGGGAATTTTTTTTTTTTATTATGCTTTGTTTGTTTGTTTTTTTTTTTTTTTGTTAAAGAAAAATTGTTCACATGCAATTCAATAAATTAGAAAAAGATTGGGAGGATGCAAAACATTCAAATTTGCAGAACCAAAAAAAAAGAATCATGACACAAACGACGATTTTCAATAGAATTGTAGATCAATTTCCAACAAATTTTTTAATGAATTTTTGAATTTTAATTTGTAAATTGACTGATCTGATTTTCTGATCTTCTAGGTCGCAACAAGGTGCGGGAAGAGAGCATACTAGTCAGCTTCGTCAAATAAACTCATATTCTCACACACAAATTTTATTTATGATGTTGATAAAAAAAACGAAGTGATTCTTATTGCGTCACTGAAATTTATTCAAAATGAATTAATCAACAAAATAAAATAAAAAATTCTAAAATTCTAGCTAAGATTGGTTTTATTTTTATTTTTTCTATCTACCTAAAAATATATATATATTTTTATTTTAAAGTATATTCATGCTTCCAATGAAGCCATTTATCTGTGTGTTATATGAATTGGTTATGTGTATTGTTGAAGCGTATCTGTGACGCCTATTTAAGCTGCAAATGTATCTATGTTCTGAAGCTCACATAAATACAATGAATTCACATGGCTACGCATTATAGTAATCTGTGATGGTATTTTATAATGCGCACGTGGATGAGAATTTACTAATTAGATATTATAGCTTTGTTATATGTTGATTACACTGTTAAAAGAGTTGCAAATAGACACATTTTGTACGAACCTAGTAAGCTATAACATGGATCTGCTTCGAATTACCTACTCTCTCTTAGGGTGTGGAAACCTAGTTCCAACACCCTTCCATACTACTTCGGGTGAGACCTTGGCCTACGCATGTAGGTCATTACTGAAAGGGCCAGTAGTATAGGGGTTTGTTGGAAAACCTTAACCTCTGAACTTAGGTCAGAACCCCTCAAGCCAACAAATCGTTCTGTTGCCAAGACTAAGAGAATTTTGAGAGAGAGATCAGGTAATGCCACGAGGTCCTTGGAGACCTAAGAGGGTGTAATCGAAGATCGGGTTTGAAAGACAAATTCAAGAGTTTACATAAAGGAGAATCGCAAAGACGAAGTCGACGTTGAGGCGAAGAACAAGTACATATTCACTGAAGTCTATGAAATTTTCTTTGTAACCTTTGTGCACGAGCTCAGGGGAGGTTGGCAAGGCTCGTGGAATTCCACGAGCCTTGGAATTCCACGAGTCTATGAATATTTCTTTGAAATATTCATATCCAAACTTGAAAAATGTACCTGATTGTTTGTAAGGATATGAAAAATCATCTTGATTCTTTGATTGCTGCTGAAATCTTCGTTAATAGATAATGTTATGGCGCAATCGCTTTTTGATACCATTCCTCAATGTAGTCTTTCGGTACGTATTCTAGATTTCTTTATCTAAAATAGTTAGTAAAAACTAACTATCCATTAGTCTTTTCGATCCTTTGATCTTTGGCTTAACTTTGTATGATATCATTTGATAACTTCATACTCTGTAAAGTATTTTAGTTGAATTGCAACATGGTTGGTTCTTGTGTTTCAACCATATTTTGTTGTTGCATTCAATTTTGATCTTTGAAATTTGCATAATGATAATTTGATTATTGTTGCAAAGAATATTTCTATTGGACTGCATCATGGTTGGTTCTTGTGTGACAACCATGATTGTGTTTGTATCCAATTATCTTTTTGAGTACTTTTGAAAAGCCATTGTATGCTCATAATAATAATGTAATATTTAATATATTTTGAAAGTATGTGGACTTTGAAATGTGGTATGAATGTGGAAAAATGTGAATATGAATGTATTCCTCCCCCAAACTGATGGTATTGGCAATTTTGTGAAATGAAGAAAAGAAATGTTTTTTCCAAAAATTATCATTCTAGCTTTTCAAGGAATTCTATGGTAAAAAGTTAGAAAATGACATACCTTAACTTACCCTTTGGAGATGGATGATCTGCATGTGTGGTGGCTGCAAAATTCTGATCATAATCTTCTTCATGTGGTTGTACAAGTTACGTATAAAAGAGTCAAGATGACTTTTTTTTCTTCTACTAAAACTGATGAAATTATTGCAAAATGGTGGGTGCAAAATTCTGATCAAAATCTTCTTCATGTGGCTGTACATGTTATGTATAAAAGAGTCAAGATGAATTTTTATTGCTTCTACTAAAACTGTTGAATTTGCTGCAAAATGGTGCTAATTCTGTAATTGTCCTCTGATTCTGCAGTTGCAGAATTGTGTTGATCTGTTGTGGCTACATATATTCTTCATTTGCTTCAAAATGCTGAGAATGATAATCTTCATGTCTTGAAATCTCGTTGGCATAATTCCTGCTATATGAATAGATGTTCTGATGTCGAACATAGTAGGAAATTGTTGACTCAGTGGCCATTAATGGATGCCACTAGTCAACACGAGAACTCTCATCATTGATGATAATGAGAGTCAATATGTCCAAACACATCTTGCTAGGTACGAATATTTTTTTTGTTTTCGAGTATCTAGAAGATCTGATGAACAAGGGACGTTAATGTATTCCCATTGTTCGTCAGCAAGAAGACTTTCCATTAAGGCATGCATGCCTCAAGGTGCTTTTGTAAGAATTTTAAACTGAAAGGACTATGGACTCAATAATTTGCATTGAAGCAATGTTTTTTTGTGAAATGAAAATGATAGGAGAAGGAAAATGGAAATTGAAAATGGAAAATGACAATGGGCAATAAACATGTAAGTGAGCTTCTTGCTTTTATTTGTGGGTTAAGAGTGGACAAAGAGCAATGGGAATTGTATGTGAATAAAGGAAAATGAACCACTGACTCTTGATGGGAAAATAAATGTGGCTTGCTTTGAATTGCTTGGTTGGATTTATAATTCAAAAAGGAGGAAAAGTAATGGTCTTGATGGATATGGACATGGACTTGTTCTTATGTTTCTCATGAAATTGGTCATTTGAAGACTAATTGTGCTCTCAATTAGTTTTCTTCAATGATCATTTGATAATCTCAAACCTGCAAAAAAAATTGGCACTAAAACATAAAACTTGAGTGTGTTAAAAAAGAAGTGATCAATTCCTTTCCAATACATACGTAAAAGAGTTAATGCCAAATGAAACAGATATTTAAGGAAAATTAAAAGTGTTATATTCAGTCTAATTCATGATATCGATAACAATCCATTTTTAAGAAATAACCATGAAAAATAAATCAACTCCCTATTGTCGGATGAGTTCATGCAATATGTTCAGTAATATGATTAGCATCACAAAGATTCGTTGTGTCTTGCAAGTTAAAGCTTCATAGAGAAATACACAGAAATAATAGTTTTAATGCTAAATATTGAGAAATCATCTAAATAATCTTTCAATTGTTCTGCAAGTCATTATTAAATCTGTAAAATTGAATTGTCATATGTGTTGCAAAAAATAATAATAATAATAATTTTTAATTATTTTTTTTATTTTTTTTATTTTTTAATAGGATAATGTTTTTGTGATTTCGTTATCCATTTAAATCTAAAAAAATAAAATATAATGATGAAATTGATGGATGATTTATTATGTTGGAAAAATTCCAAGTGGAATTGAGCATGTGAAATTTGCCACAACTCTCTCAACTGATTTATTATTATTATTTATTTTTTAATCATGAGACACATATGGAATGAAGCACATGTCTCTAAAATCAAATTTATTAAATCAAATTGGACTCTTATACCACTTTCCATGTGGAGCAAATTTTTTTATTAACTTGGATTCTTTTGCTTTCAACTTGCAAATCGTTTTTCCTCACGTAATCTGCAAAGCAGAGCTCCAAAGAACCCTGAATTTCTCCCAAATTACTGCGAATTTCAGCAAATTTTTATGGATTTATCTAATTCACCTCGTTCTCGAAAAAACCCATATTTTATTTTTTTCTAATTCGCCTTGATTTACTTAGAAAAATCGTTTTAAAATATGGTGTTTTTAACAATTACGCGTTTCTCGCAATTTCGTTTTCTGGCAATTACTTCTGCAACAAAATAAAATTGCTATGGTCTGATTTTCTTATTTACAGGTTTTCATGTGTAATGGCTTGTCTCTCATAGAGAAGTTCAGATTGATCACCCTCGTTCCAATTACCTGCAATGGAATCTGCAATCTTTTCTTTATCAGTAGTTTGCAATCTTCTCTTCATCAGCAGTTTTTTCATGTGATACACTTTCATTGTCTATCTCTGCAATTGAATCTACAATCTTCTCTTCATCAGCAATTTGAAATATTGTCTTCATCAACAATTTCTTCATCAGATACACCTTCATTGTCTGTCTTTGCAACTTTTAAAATAGATTTATAATAATCGTTGCTTGAGGAAGACCAAACATGGAAAAGAGAAGGTTCCCTTTTTTTTTTATTGCAGTGCATGAGTTTTTGCGTGGATTGGAGGCCTGCACATCTGGGTAAGGCCAAGACAAAGGCTGGCTTCACGCATATGCCTGGGCCTCCCTTCCATGGGAAAATTTTTTATTTTATTATGATTTATTTGTTTGTTTGTTTTTCTTTGTTAAAGAATAATTGTGCACATGCAATTCAATAAATTAGAAAAAGATTGAGAGGATGCAAAACATTAAAATTTTCAGAACCGAAAAAAAAGAATCATGACTCAAACGACGATTTTCAATAGAATTGTAAATCAATTTCCAGCAAACATTTTAATGAATTTTTGAATTGACTGATCTGATTTTCTGATCTTCAAGGTCGCAACGCGCAGGAAGAGAACATACTAGTCAGCTTCGTCAAATAAATTCATATTCTCACACTCAAATTTTATTTCTGATGGTGATAAAAAAAACAAAGTGATTCTTACTGTGTCACTGAAATTTATTCAAAATAAATTAATCAACAAAATAAAATAAAAAATTATAAAATTCTAGCTAAGCTTGGTTTTATTTTTATTTTTCCTATCTATCTAAAAAAACTATATTTTTTTATTTTTATTTTTAAGTATATTCATGCTTCCAATGAAGCCATTTACGGATCAGAATGTTTGAAATATTCATATCCAAACTTGAAAAATGTACTTGATTGTTTGTAAGGATATGAAAAATCGTCTTAATCTTTTGATTTTCCACAAGGATCTCTTGAAGAATAGATGAATTTTGTGGCGCAATCGCTTTTTGATACCATTCCTCAATGTAGTCTTTGGGCTGCATTCTAGATTCTCTGTCCATAAATGGTTAGTAAAAAATAAAAAATAAAAAATAAAATACACTCTACATTGAAAGCTAGTTCCTATGCACACTACCCCGGCAACGACGCCAAAATGTTGCGGCAAAATAATTTCCTGTCATTTAATTTATCAACCCGGGGGTTTCGTAAGCTTGTGAAGTATGCATACACTGTATGTGCTAGAAATTATCTTTCAGTTTAGATCAATCTAACTACAAAATAACGAAAACCAATTCATCTAATCTATGAAATCAAATAATGAAAATGAAATTCAACTAACCTATGAAATCAACTGATGAAAAGAAAGAAAACAAATTCAAAAGAAAATATAGTGCACAAACACACTTGTGGGAATTGAAATATTAATCTAAGAAAGCATTTCAAAGCTTGTAAAGAAAAACAACTAATGTATATTTATTTAATCCAACATTCAATTATGAAGTATGATCTTCTTGAAACGGTGTTAAGAAACCAATTATACTTGATTATCTAGAAAATAAAATAAGTCATGCAGAAGATAACTCGTTAATTGCATTCATTAAACATTCAATCATCCAATTTATGAAGTATGACTAAATCAATCTCCTTGAATGATCTTTAGGAATATCAGTGATGCAACTAAGTGAGGATCTGAAGGCAAAATGTAAAAGCATAAACAACTAATTTATATTTGATTTTCTTCAACATTCAATATGAAGTATTACCCAATTTAAATGTTGTGTAAGAAGTCAATTATACCTTAGTCTCTAAATTACTAGAAAGAAAATAACAATGTGCAGAGTAAATTCAATCACTGTATGCATTAGACACTCATCCATTCAATTTAGAATCATTATAATCTTGAAATGGCTTTTTAAAATATCCATTAACACAATTAATTGACAATTCTATTCTGAGAAAATGAATGAAAAAATAGTAAGGAAACTAGGCAACTGTGTGTTCTTAATTCTTCAATCTTGATTCGATTGGAAAACAGAGTTATCTATCTTCTCAAAATACCTTATAAGAACAATTATTACACAATTATTCTAAAAATAATACTTAAGAAAGTAAACAAACTTTAATCTATAAAAGCAAGTAAATCTCACACATTTTAGGCTCCTGATCTAAAAGTATGAGAGATGGTAAATCGAGATGCTCCATATGTACGCAAACCCAAATCAGAATGAAGGAACATTCATGAGTAAGGTGCCACAATCTCATTATGTATTCAAAGCTTGAGCATAATTTCAATTTTACACATGATTTGATAGGAGAATTATTCCCCTATTTATACAAAAAGATGAGAAGTTATCTCATTAATGAGAGTCCATGAATCTCTCCCTATATCTCTAGAGTTACAATCGAAATATGAAGTGATAAGGCACATGTCTTCTTAGAGTTACAATAGAAATAAGAAACGAGACACATATCCTCATCATCCCATGATGTTCTCTGTCCAAATTCGAATTTGGCCTTAGGAGGCCACATAAGGGTCTTTTGGAAGCTTCTTTTTGACCTACACATGGAAACAAACTCATTCCACTTGTTAGGTATAAGTATGTGCATATTATTTTCTAATTTTTAACCACAAATTCACTTAAAAATACTAGGAATTAATAAAGTTTGGAAAAACATAAATGTAACTCAATAGTGGTAATGGTAAGGTAAATGTAATGAAATGGAGGTGGAGTGAAGGTGATAATATGGAAATGTAAGTGAAAATTTAATGGAAGTAAATGAAAATTTCAAGGCCCAACAGGTATCCTGGGTGACTTGAATATGGTTTCACATGAAACTCCCTCAAGATCACCTTCTTGAGTTCACTATTTTCTGGCATGTATATCTTGTCACTAAACTTGATCAAGTCATACGATACAACACATCCTGTGCTCCTACACCTACACCTGTACGACTACCTATATATGTACATGTAATTGTAGCTATACCTGTACCTGTACCACCACCTATACCTGTACTCTGCTACAATCTATGCCTAAGCTCCATATACCTGACATCTTGCTTACCTGCCTGTAAGATCCTATCTTGTATATTCCTCCCATAGGAACTCATAGCTACTATATTATTCACTTGTATTCGCCCGCTAAGAGAATCTAAAATCCTGTTCTCTTTCCCTTTAATATGCTTGATCTCAAAGTCGAACTCATTGATCTTGGCAAACCACTTAGTTTGTTTGGCGCTTAGATTCGGTGGGTCAGATAGTGATCCATATCTTTTACTTCAAGGATGCATATATAATTTCATTTAAAAGAGCATGTAACCAAGTAAGATAAACACATAAAACAAGCAGAAATCAAAAGAAACCATGATATCAAAGGAAAAAGGAAATTGAATAATGGAGTTCACCCAATTTGGGCTACGTCTCTGGGCCCTACCCAATGTGGGGAGGCCTCTTTCATGAATTGGTAGCAAAATAAAATTACAATCAATTACAAAATGATACCTTATACCTCCACTTTCGGGGATGGGCTGCAAATGTAGACCTATGCTGGAGAAACAGGTTACGTGGTTGGATTCCTGGCGAAAAATGGTGAAAAATGACTATAAACTCGACCCCTTTCTGAAATTGGTACTTCTAGACCCCCCAAGGAATCTTCTAGATTCTCTCAGCATGAAAAAAAGATACCAGTGCATCAGGGTTCCGCTTTGGAACCCTGCTTTAGGGTTTTGTCCTTCGTTGATCTGCGCACTATTCTGTCGTGTATCTCTTGTTAGACCGGCCAGTGTTTGCCTCCCCATGGATGCACAATTTAACAAAATATATATACAAAATTCCTTGGCGGAGTTAACAAGACTGTCGACCTAACACCGTGGCTAGCAGACAGTTGCAAAGTTGTAGCATTGGTTGGGTCGTAGGTTCAAATCCGCGAACTCGTAGAAATTTTGTTATGTTGTATTGGAATAACTCACCATTATAAATTTATATCTTGTATGTCATCCGAACACCGTTGAAATTTGTTCACATGCGGTCGGTTGTCGGTCTTTGTATTTATGGGTGCGACGTTCCACCATTTTTATCGCCACCCGCGCGGAATTCCATACTCAACTTGCCACCGTAACCATTGTGCAGTGTAACTATTGTGCAGTATAACCGTTTCATGCCAATATATATATGTTACGACCCAACTTGTCATGTGACAAATGTGGTGTGGTTTTCGCTAACCGTCATAATTATACATAGTAATATGCCCTCCAAAGTGGGATTTTGATATAGTTCAATCCAATGTTTTTGCATATGTCATGCCATAATTATTATTATATGGTTGTCTTATAACCATATAATTAATATTTTTTTTTAACTTATCTATCTATCTATATATATATATATATTAATATTTTGTGTTTTTATTTCTGTGCAGGGCTAGCGAAAAAAGACTACGCGACATGTGTCAACGACTATTTGGCCATTTGGCCACTCTTGGCCCACGTTTTTTATCTCTTTTTGTTTATGAAATACATCTTATTTGCCATACTATCCATATATACACCATAATTTCCACCTTATTTTTATCAATAAATGCATATACAGGTATTTAAATTAAGTTTTTCAATTCTTAGAAGTTTTTGTAAAAATTGAACTTTAAGTGCATTTTTGGACAACATGACAAATTCCCGTAATGGCCTCATAGTTTGCATATTTGCAGAACACTTGGACTCAAGCTAGATATATTTATAGAATACTTGGGAACTAATATTAAGTGTACACCTGTTGGTACAGTCAAATTGAGCTTTAATAGGCCCAATCGAAGGCGGTCAAACAAGACCTGTTTTTATGGAGGATCCCTAGAAACTAGGTCAAAATTCTTATTTTGTGGGAATTTCTAGATTTTGATAGATGAATTTGACTTGAGTGGATAAGATAATGATAGTCATGACTATAGGAGATATTTTAGATGAATTTTTTAGATACTTTATCCATTTAATCCTCAAACTTTGAAGGCATTGATATGTAGAATTTGTATGACTTAACATTATTATTTCTGAGACTTTGGAGACATAATTGAAGATTTGTTCTATTTTATTTGCTTCTGTTATATGCTGATTGATTGACTGAAGTTTTAAATAGCTGAAAACACCTTCAGTGTGAGAGGCAAGGGTGGAGGGCCCCCACACCAAGCTAAGTGCATTTCTTATTTTATTTGTAGTTGCAATTTCTGAATTAGTTTGCTTATGCTTAACTTATTTATGTTGATTATTTATGAGTGTTGATGAATCTAATGATCATTCTTATTTTGCATATGAAAGGACAAAAAAATGTTTAAGTTAAAAATTCTTTCTATCTAATTAAGATTTTAAGTTAGAATTCATCTTTTCATGCTTTTCTGAATTTCTGTTTCTAACAATAGCATTATTGATAAATGAATCTATGATGAAGGAAAACCAGGACCTCTTCAGTGAAAAGCCTATTCAATTATTGATTCATGTATCTTAATCTATTGCTCAATTAGTAGTTTTTGATTTCTAATTCACGAAGTAATCTTGTTAGAGAAGGACAAACAAATCACTTAAGTTAGGAGATTCTTCTACTTCTGATTGGACACTTGAATTTAGAAACTGTTTAAGTTAGATTTATATTTGTAATATGCATTTCCTTAGTCATTGATAAATCATCTTCTAAATTGATCATAACTGAAACTCATATACTTTGGAGATGCTTGTAAGTTCCACTAGCCTGCTAATAAATAACTGCGATAGTTTACACAGTAAATTGCCCAACATTTTGGCGTCGTTGCCGAGGAAGTGATCCAGGTGGATTAAATAGGTACAGGTACAAATGGCTTGAGTACAAGGCTCAAAAATCAAAGTGTTCAAAAATTCTTCAAACCAAGTTCAAGTTGTATATCTCGAAATTCTGAATCCAACGGCACAGACGGCACTCAATTCCGAGTCCGAATGAAGGAGTTAGGAGCAGTCAAAGTTCAGAGGTTGACTTGGTGATGTGGCAGACTAAGGAGGCAACAATTTTGTTGAAACCCGGCCACCGGATTCCGACCAACCTGGCTAGATTCCGGGCGAATTTGTGGGACCGTTAAAAGCACTCCTTCGGTCAAAAATTCGAAGGTTCAAAAACAAACTATTTGTTTTAAATAACAAATAAAACAAAAAAAATATATAATAAGGGTGGCGGGCCACCAACCCCGCCACCCCATGCAATCCATATAATATATTAAAAAAGAAATCTGTTGGGGGGTGGGTGGTTAACCCCGCCACCCCATCCGCGGGTCTCCACATTATACCAACGACCATATATATATGTGGCACGTTACCATATGGGGCGGGCCGCCCAACATGGGTCCGGCCCCCCCACATCACATCAATTCTTCAACGGACTTTTATATATATATCAAACGGTTCAAACGGGTTTTAAAAAATGGTTCAATGCAGTTTAAAAATATACAACGGTTCAAAAATGTAATGCGGGTTAAAACAGTCGGCCTTATTATGGCGGGGTCGGGATTTGACCACCCGACCTCTGCCCAAACAATGTGCATCTCAACCAACTCGTCCAACGGTCGCTTTGAAGAATCTGCCCGCACTTTATTATATAAACCTTCATTCATTTGTGCGCCCAAGGACGGACAGGAGCGGGCACGGAAAACGAGGCAGTGGAACCTTGAACAGTGTGCAGGAGGGGGCGGAACCATGATCTGAGCCATTTTTCCAGAGGGGCCAGATTTTCACTTTGTCCGATTGGGGCAAGTTTTATATGGATTCAGCACTAATCGACGCCACAAATCCAACGGTGCTGCCCATTTTGTCATCAGAGGTCTGAAATTTTCGGCCATTTCCAGATTGGGCAGGTATAAGGGTGTAATTCCTCATTTTGTACTTGTACTTTCATTTTGCCATTTAATGAAAGCAGGGCCTCCCCACTATTAGAGCAGGGCCCGGAGACGTAGTCCCTCCTGGACGAACTCAGATATCAAATCTTGTGTCTTCATGCATGATGTTAATTGCTTCTCTCTTTTACCGCTTATGCCTTTAAAGTTTCTTGTTTAAAAACTACAATTTTCACATGTTAATTCTTTTATACATCTCAAATAAAAGATTTTGGATCAAGTGGTATCGGAGCGAGTGTTTGTAGATGTGAATTACATGTTTGTATGCTAACAAGAAGCAGGCTAAGAAGAGGCGAAGGGATGCTACAGGCTTTTGATCCCGAAGCAGGACGTGCACGTCAGAGAAGGAACATGGGGGACGAAGATCGGAATGAAGAGGAGCTCAATTTCCGCAAAACTTTCTATACCATGGCAGATCGAGTAGAGAGACTATTCTCTAGACTTGAAAGGTTAGAGAAAACAAGAGATCATTCTTTAGAAGGGCAAGGTTCAGCGCATGGAGATGGTGGAGGAAATCCACCCCCTTCAGGAAATGAAAGTCCTTCCTCCTCTTCTAACCATCATAATAAAAATTCTGGAAATGCATCTAACAAGCCTTTCTTTAAGTTAGATGTTAAGTTTGATCTACCGGTATATAATGGTGAAAGTAATGTTGAGAAGCTTAACAATTGGATTAGGCAGCTTGAACTCTATTGCAGGATCCAGCAGATTATGGAGGACGAGGCGAAAATCCAATTGGCTTCTCTTCGATTGAGTGGCACAGCTCTCATCTGGTGGGAGAGCAAACTTCGAAGCAGTAGTAACTTGGGTAACCTTCTTTCTTCCTGGTCAGATTTTATTACTGCAATTAAAAATCAATTCTATCCCTTAGGTTACAAGCAGAAAGCCTTAATGGAGTGGCAGTACCTAAGGCAAGGAAAAGGACAAAATGTGCAAACCTTTACTGAAGAATTTTGAAAACAGACATTAAGTTTGGGCATCTCATTAGATTCTCCTGAAGTTGTAACTAAGTACATTGGTTCATTGCATAGTTACATTAGACATTCATTGTTAATGTTTGAACCTACTACCATTGACTCGGCCAGTGTGAAGGCCATTCATCTTGAGAACAGGGGAAGAAATGATAAGGACGATCATTCAAAGAAACCACCTTCCAAACCTTCAAATGGCAAATTCAAAGGGAAAGGAAAGGGAAAGGAAAAGAAGACGGCGTCAACAAAGAAGGATGAAGGAGAAAAGCCTTATTGCACTCACTGCAAAAAGGAAGGCCATGACAACGATCATTGTTGGAAACTTTATCCAGAAAAGAAGCCGAAGAGATATGGAGGAAAGGGTAAGCAGAAGACGGTAGCAACCGCACAGCAGGACCTTGGATCCGACTCAGGCGATGAGGCCTTGATCACAGCAGCAGGGACAAAAGGTACTCATTCTCTTCATGATTCGGAATCACATGAAAGCACTAGTGCATCAAATGAGCCTCTTTCTAATGAACGTAAGAGAATTGAGTTGTTTCATATTAGAGTTGTTATAAACCATGCAAAAGTAGAAACTCTATTTGATTCGGGCTCTCAAGCAAACCTTATTTCAGAATCCTTGGTTAAAAAGTTAGGCTTAGAAGTTAAGCCTCATCCAAAACCTTATCCGCTTGGATGGATACATGATAAAGTAAAACTAAATGTAACCAAGAAGTGTAAGGTAAAATTTTTTATTGCTTCTAAGATGGTAGATGAAGTAGAATTGGATGTAATACCATTGGATATCTGTGGCATTGTGTTGGGGAGTCCCTATCTTTATGATAGGAAAGCAGTTTTCTTTCGCCATGAAAATAAATACCAAATCACTAAAGATGGGGTAGAATACATTGTAAGAGCTCATCAAACCAAAGTCAGTGCCAGCCTTGTAAGTGCAGGACAGATGAAGAGACTGGTGAATTCCAGCAAGGGGTGTTTGCTCATGGTTGTGAGAGAAAAGGATGAAGAAATAACCGACGCTTTCCGGGGATGTGATCCGGCTCATAAACAGGAATTATGTGATGTTATTTCTAACTATGGTGAGTTGTTTCAGGAACCCAAAGGTTTGCCTCCAAAACGAGGGATCCAACATGAGATCCATTTGCAACATGATGCTCCATTACCAAACATTGGTATGTACAAGATGTCATCCATCGAAATGGAGGAAATCAAAAAGCAGGTACAGGAACTGTTGAACCAAGGGGTCATTCGGCCAAGTACTTCTCCTTGTGGCTCGCCAATCGTGTTAGTGCCCAAGAAAGATGGCACATGGAGGATGTGCGTGGATTATCGGGCACTAAACAAAATCATGGTGAAAAATCGATACCCTCTCCCTCGCATTGATGATTTATTAGATCAATTAAAAAATGTTGTTTATTTCACCAAATTGGATTTGCATAGTGGTTATCACCAGGTCAGAATTGCAGAGCAGGATGTGTGGAAAACCGCCTTCAAGACCAAACAAGGGTTGTTCGAATGGATGGTGATGCCATTTGGACTTTGCAACGATCCAGCCACATTCATGAGGGTCATGAATGATCTTTTTAGGCCTTTCATTAATGAGTTTGTCCTTGTGTATTTAGATGATATTCTTGTATTTAGTAGGACTTGGGAGGAACATGTATGCCATGTAATCAAAGTGCTTGATGTTTTAAAGAAAGAACAGTTGTATGTAAAGTTGTCAAAGTGTGAGTTTGGGAAAACCTCTTTGGTTTACCTTGGTCATATTGTCGGTAATGGTCAATTAAAAATAGACCCCTCAAAAGTTTAGGTGATTGTAAATTGGCCTAAGCCCACCAATGTAACAGAGGTCCGTAGTTTTTTAGGTGCAGTACAATACTGGAGGAGGTTCATTGCCAACTTCTCCGCTATTGCATCACCCTTACACACTCTGACAAGTATCAAACAAGCCTTTCAGTGGGGAGGAAAACAGCAGAAGGCCTTCGAAGCACTGAAAGAGAAAATCAGCACCACACCAGTCCTGGCTTTACCCGATCTCCAGCAGCCTTTTGAGATCGAAACCGATGCCAGTGGGTATGCCATGGGAGCTGTACTTTTGCAGCAGAAGAAGCCGATTTGTTACCATTCGGAGAAGTTCTCCCAGGCTGTAATAAATTACCCCACCTACGACAAGGAATTGTATGCCTTGGTCCAAAGTGTGAAAAAGTGGAAACACTACCTGATCGGCAAGGAGACCATCATCCATACGGATCATCAGCCCTTGCAGTACCTTCAGTCACAGAACAAGCTACAACAATCTCGTCATTTCAGGTGGATGGGGTTCCTACAGCAATTTCATCTGGTAATAAAGTATAAGAAGGGCACTAGTAACAAAGTAGCAGACATGCTCTCTCGCCCTCCTATCGCTGCTTCTATTATTTTGCATAATGTGTCATTGTCTTTTGAAAGTTATGTTGAACAGTACACTAACGATGATGACTTTAAAGAAGTTTATGCAAAACTAACTCATGGTTCACAGGTGGACAACTATCATTTGCAGGGGAAGCTGTTGTATCACCTTAGTAAATTGTGCATACCCACAACAGAAAGGGTACATGTAATTCGAGAGGCGCATACCTCTCTTGTGTCTGGTCACTTTGGTGTTGAAAAAACCTTATGTCATTTGCAAAGGTTTTGTTTTTGGCCCCATATGAAAAACATTGTAACCCGTTTTTTAAAGGGATGTGTGATGTGTTCTGTTTCAAAGCCCTCTAATAGAAAACTTGGGCTCTACACACCACTCCCTATTCCGGGTCATCCATGGGAAAGTGTGTCGATGGATTTTGTAGGAGGTTTGCCTATGTCAAGAAAGGGTCACGACTATTTGTATGTTGTCGTCGACCGCTTTAGCAAAATGTGCATATTGATGCCTTGTAAAAAGCAGGTCACTGCTGAGCAGACTGCTTGTCTTTTCTTCCAGTATGTTTGGGTCCACTTTGGGTTGCCCACGTCGATTGTGTCAGATCGAGACTCTCGTTTCCTTGGAGAGTTTTGGACCAGCTTGTGGCGCATGATGGATACCAAGTTGAAGAGAAGCATGGCATTCCATCCACAAACCGACGGACAGATAGAGGTCGTTAATCGTACCGTGGTACACTTGTTGCGGGGCTATTGCAGCAAACATCCCAAGTTGTGGGATGAACACCTTCCATATGTGCAGCACGCTTACAACCGAGCAGTGCATTCCTCTACGCAACGTTCACCTTTTGAGACATGCTTTGGTTACTTACCAAAGGACCCTTTCGACATGATCTATGGAAGGGATGAAGATGCCAGTGGGCGTGATGACAGGGATAAAGCACAGCGGTTCATTCAGCGGATTCAGACGATTCACCAAGTAGTGCAAGAGCAGTTGGAGAAGAGTCAGGCCCGATACAAGGCCCGACATGATAAACACCGAGTCGACCATCAATTTCAAGTTGGCGACAAAGTGTGGTTCCACATCAGCAAGGATCGAATGAAGGGAGAAGGTAAGAAATTACGACCAATACGGTATGGTCCCTTTACCATATTGGAAAAGATTGGGAATAATTCTTTCCAACTCGACTTGCCGGTATACATGCAGATGTACTCAGTTGTGAATGTTGAAAATCTAAAACTTTATGAACCCCCATTGATTATGGACACTGAGGAGGTAGGATTAGTTCCTACAGTGGATGACTTTGCACCAGAATATCTGGATGAACTGCCAGAGGACATCATTCTCGATCGAAGGACCAGGACTTCGCGACGAGGAGATGTGGAGTATCTTCGTGTTGGTTTCAAAGGGATGCACCCAAGTAAAGCCAAATGGCTTGAAAAGGAGAAGGTGAGGGAGAAATTCCCTCACTTGCCTATTGATTGATGAGGCTTTTGGGGTCCAAAATCTCTTTAGTGGGGAGGAATGATCCAGGTGGATTAAACAGGTACAGGTACAAATGGCTTGAGTACAAGGCTCAAAAATCAAAGTGTTCGAAAATCCTTCGAACCAAGTTCAAGTTGTAGATCTCGAAATTCTGAATCCAACGGCACAGACGGAACTCAATTCCGAGTCTGAATGAAGGAGTTAGGAGCAGTCAAAGTTCAGAGGTTGACTTGGTGATGTGGCAGACTAAGGAGGCAACAAGTTTGCTGAAACCCGGCCACCGGATTCCGACCAACCTGGCCAGATTTCGGGCGAATTTGTGGGACCGTTAAAAGCACTCCTTCGGTCAAAAATTCGAGGGTTCAAAAACAAACTATTTGTTTTAAATAACAAATAAAACAAAATATATATATATATAATAAGGGGGGCGGGTGGTTAACCTCGCCACCCCATGCAATCCATATAATAGATTAAAAAAGAAATGTGTTGGGGGGCGGTTTGTTAACCCCGCCACCCCATCCGCGGGTCTCCACATTATACCAGCGGCCATATATATATGTGGCACGTTACCATATGGGGCGGGCCGCCCAACATGGGTCCGGCCCCCCCACATCACATCAATTCTTCAACGGACTTTTATATATATATCCAACGGTTCAAACGGGTTTTAAAAAATGGTTCAACGCAGTTTAAAAATATACAACGGTTCAAAAATGTAATGCGGGTTAAAACAGTCGGCCTTATTATGGCGGGGTCGGGATTTGACCACCCGACCTCCGCCCAAACAATGTGCATCTCAACCAACTCGTCCAACGGTCGCTTTGAAGAATCCGCCCGCACTTTATTATATAAACCTTCATTCATTTGTGCGCCCAAGGACGGACAGGAGCGGGCACGGAAAACTAGGCAGTGGAACCTTGAACAGTGTGCAGGAGGGGGCGGAACCATGATCTGAGCCATTTTTCCAGAGGGGCCAGATTTTCACTTTGTCCGATTGGGGCAAGTGTTATATGGATTCAGCACTACTTGACGCCACAAATCCAACGGTGCTGCCCATTTTGTCATCAGAGGTCTGCAATTTTCGGCCATTTCCAGATTGGGCAGGTATAAGGGTGTAATTCCTCATTTTGTACTTGTACTTTCATTTTTCCATTTAATGAAAGCAGAGCCTCCCCACTATTAGAGCAGGGCTCGGAGATGTAGTCCCTCCTGGACGAACTCCGATATCAACTCTTGTGTCTTCGTGCATGATGTTAATTGTTTCTCTCTTTTTCCGCTTATGCCTTTAAAGTTTCTTGTTTTAAAAGCTACAATTTTCACATGTTAATTCTTTTATACATCTCAAACAAAAGATTTTGGACCAGGAAGCATATTTCAAAACGGTCAAATTGGAAGATAAAAAGATAAGAAAAAATAGGAAATCATCAAAAACAAAAAAAACATAGTTTTTCTTTGAAGAAATGTTTTCTTATGCCTAGAAATACAGATTAGAAGGGTATATTTGTGAAACAAAACCCCCCAAAAGCTCATTCATCCATAAGACTAACAACACCATTTGCTGGAAGACCTACTATAGAAGAGTTAGAGGAAAAACAGAGATCAGGATAGAGATTAACTTTAGTTGAAAGACAAATCTTGTTATCCTTCGAGGTAAAATGAAAGCAATCACCTAAAGAACCTCCTTCCATATGGAAGCAAAAAGATATAAGAAAACCAATTGTTGAACAACTAGAGAAACCTGTCCTTGAAGAAATCAAAGTAGTGGAAGAAATGAAAAATCAACCTCATATTGAAACACTACATATCTCTGAACAAGAAATGGTTGAAGAAGGAGAAGGATCAACTACGATAAACATGACTCCTAAACAAAGACATGAATATGAAAGACAACAAAGGGAATGGAGAAGACAACGAGAGGAAGAAAGAATAATTGAGGAAGAAAGAAAGGTAGAGGAAGACAAAAGAGCAGAAGAACTTAGAAGGATAGAGGAAGAAGCAAGAAGAGAAAATCAAAATAGAAGAACACAAGAAAATGAGCAAGAAAATAATAATGATCAGGTGTAATGTTCCCAATTTTAGCCTCAAGCTAAAATGGAACATTATAGTTGCATATTTTCATTTTGTTGAATAAAAGTGGGTAAAGTGACCCATTCATGTAATAAACAGGAATAATATCCCTTACAATGTGAAAAGGGATCATCATAGAGCTGGATTTCACACCCTCATGTGTGAAAGAGGTTAAAATGCAAATGGACAAGGCCTAATTGACCAAGTCAAACTGCGTTGGCATGAGTTGGCAAGCACTAGGTGGGACAACGCAGTTTTAGTGGAGGAATATTCCATGGGGGAGGAAACTTCTAGAGGAAGGAAGGAGAAGAATTTGTAGTGTTTAAAAGAGAGGCAAGGTAGCCCATGGATATTATCTTAGATCATTTGATTATTTGTCTATTGAGACAAATCGCTGCCTCTTGCTGTTCAGCAGAGCTGCAGTGCCCTCGGGCACGAGGGAGTCCTGTTTAGGAATTCCTCTCCTTCTTGAGTAGCTCATGAAGGATTGCACTCATCCTCCATATTTCGGCATTCAGGCCATAGCATCAACCATCTTCATCAGCGCAGTGTCTGTAGCAGATTATTGTGTAGTGTTGCTGGAGGTTTCCTACAACACCATTCCTAGCTGATATTTCAGAGGAGGGATGTTTTGTACTTCCAGGAGGTTAGTGAGAATGGTTCCAGAGCTTATTCCACTATCATTGGCAGGAGGCCAACCATTTCCATCAGTTATAGCGTAGACCCTCTCATAGACTACGTTCTAGTTGGAGCATATTTGCAGTGAGGGCTTTGTAGAAATTTTAGAGGGTGAGATGTTTGGTGTAGGGATCAGCCTTGCACTTCAGATTTCCAAAGGAGAAGGGCTCTTCATCAGCTACAGCCATTCAACATTCTCCATTCCATTCCATGTATTGAGTCGCTGCAGCTACCCAACAACTTTGGCATTTTAGCAGTTTTTCATATTTTGGCCAATCCTTCTAGGATTGACTTGAGGTAGTGATTGGGAGCTTATATATTCTCTCCCAATGATGTATGAGCCATGTATATGTAGATCCATGTTGTTTTTCACTCAGTACAACAATCTCCCTTTTATGACTGCGCAATTCATATTCATGGGCATTCTGCTATGGAGCAACACTTTGTATTTTGGCCTATGTTTTCATGAAAGGCTTCTTACCTTATCCTTTTGACATTGATTGTACCATTTGCTGCTGTTTTTTCATAATAAAATGGCTCAAGGGTTTTCATACATTTTGGCACAATGTTATTCACTGCTATTTCTAGTTTATGTCTTTATATTGATGTAGCTACATCTTTGGGTTATCTTGTAAGATTCCCAATAGTGTTGTATTCCCTCTTGGGGATATTTTCCTTTGACAATCACTCTATAGATAGAGTCTGATAGTGGGCCAGGAAGCCTCTGGAGTTCATCCTTCCTTGTGAAGGTGAAAAATCCAGTAAATGCCCCTTCAATCCATCTCTGGAATAGATTTCCTTGTCAATTGACAATGTTCCTGAAAAAGGAACATTACAGTCGTATCAGAGCATAATCTTGGCTCAACTTGTGGATCTTCACCAAGATGCCATCTAAGAAGAAGAAGAAGAAAAAAAAGGAGACGTGCTAGCCAAGCTTCTCCCTAAATCCATCTAGGGCTTTCATGGAAGCCTCAAGCAAAAGAGAAGGGAGAGATTTGAAGAATCTCCAGAAGGGTTTGAACAGAAACATGTTCTAGGGTTTCTGATGAGGAATGTGAGCATGCAATCACATCCATTGATGCACAACGCAGTCACATGTGCAGCTTTGTCATGGGAGAGATGGGAAAAGAAGGAGAGGTGATCAAGAGGAAAACTCTTGGAGATTTTCAGAGGGAGTATGAGTCTCAAACTCCGGCATTTAGAGATCATCTCACTTCATGGATTTTTGCAAGTCTAAGGTGAAGGGGAGCCAGCAGCAACATAGATACATTCTATCTACTTTCGGAGATTCACCTACATGTTCAGCCAAAGCATGGGTATAGGAGTTAAAGACCATGTTTCAGCAGCACAGTGTTCCCAAAGGAGGTGCTATCAGATTTGCAGCGCTGCACTTTTGAGGTAAGACATATGAATGGTGGATATTTGAGTCATGCTCTTTAAAAGATGCAAATACTTCTTCCTATTTCAAATTCACTGGAACAATGATGAAAGATTTGGTGGGAGAAAATCTGAAACACATGTGGAAAAACAAAACAAAACTTTGCATGTAAAGGAAGGAAACATAAACTCAGTTCCACTTCAGAACATTGATGAGAAGGCTGACATCTTGCATCATACCTTGTTGGAGGCAAGGTATCCATCTTATATTCTTGCAAAAGAGAGCATGGAGGTCTCTTTTTCCAAAAGGAGATCAAATTTTGGAGAAGTTGCCTCTACATGTTGATGATGAGGAGGGCAACTGCACTGGAATAGCTAGAGTTGATCCAGTGCCTCATGCAAAGGTAAGAGGAGCTCTTGCTCCACATAGAGGGATTCTTGTGTCTTTGCATGAAATTCCCCAAGATATCCCATGTAGAGATCAAGGCACAACTCATGATACATCTGTGCCATTGTTGGTAGGGTGCAGAGCTATGGATATAGAAGGAAGAGATAGGGAGGATGATCAGCATCATGTGATGAGAAGCACACACCCTGTCTATTTTAGGAGGTTGATGCACCTAAGATGATGGTTGGATTGTGCAGTGGAAGCATGGAGGGTTTCTTCTATTCATACATTCAATAATCTCTTGATGATGGTGTCTCACTGCATGGAGACATGGCACCAAAGAGACCATTAGATCAGCAGAGGAGGTTGGATGATCCATATTTGGGGGCCTCACACCTTGATTTCAGGAGGGTGGAAACCTTGGGAGAGTTCAGTACAACGTAGAGATTTTGGGATAGACTCAGGGAGGAGGGAGACACTCTCTCATTTTCAGCATCACCCACTCTCATCAGTCATACTGCACTGACAGATTTTGCTGTAGGGATGGAGGATTGCATCTTCATGATGCAGGATGACTGCTCCATAGATTTGGTGAGAGAGATGATACTTCCTTTGAGGAAGGACTCTTTCATGCATTGGAGTAGATGGAGGCCACTCATGCTTACATTGCCCAGGATCGGGAGATTCTTTGGAGGTGATAGTCTCTCATGGGAGGCTTATTTTCAGAGGTCACCATTTCTTTTTGAGCATGAGTAGCTGCATGATGGGCATGGCAGCAACTTGGAGGATGACTTTGGCATGAGGGGATGTCAAGGTAGCAGGCAGCAGCGTGATGGAGCACATTATTGCAGATTACCAGCGCTATCTATGTGGAGGATTGATCCAAGATGGAGGACTCAGCTTGGTTGAGTATTTCCCCAGGATCTTGGTGCATGCATGATTTTTGGATGGCCTTGATGGAGATGGCAGATACTTAGTGGATGATATGTTCATCTATCATCATGGCAGACTCTTCTTGACTAAGGCTTCTAGTCTCAAGGAGAAATTTTAGCATGCAGCGCATGAGAAATTCCTAGCTATGCACTTGGATGCATACTTTGCCTTACTAGAGGAGTTCACTTTGGAGGGAATTCATCATGATCTTCATCAGAATATTGATATATTCATAGTCCGGTTGATTTTGGAGAGCTTGGCACAACCATTCCCTTACTCATTGGAGGGGAGGGAGAGCATTCATGATGAGCCATTTTAGCTCAAGGTCTCAAGTACATGGTAGAGAAGGTATAATTTCACATTGTGTACCTCTTTACTTTATATGAGAAGCATATTGATCAAGGAGGATCATTCCTTCTTGCATTTGTTATGATGTACTTGCAGCTACCAGTAGCCTTGATTTTAGCTATTTTTGTGATGGTTGTGGGGGAAGCCACATGCTTCATGGTGTTCACTATTGGCACCAAATGGTATTCCATGCTTACATCTTATGAGGAGATGTGGTGGCAGAAAAAAAGTGGCTAGTACAACACTTGTTATTTGTGATGTTGAGGTAGGCCAAGAGGCACTGCGCAGGTTCCATGTGTGGGATTTGGAACCACTCTCTGATTGTCATTTGACAACTTGTTTCTATTGCATATTGCTCCTTATGTATTTCTGATGTTGTCTACTTATTGAGGAGTACTATTTGGAGAGAATTGTATGTACAGCCCATTGGGAGCATGATTCTCCCCATTATACATGTTTATGTTGTTGGAGATACCATGGGCAAACCATGATTGCCACATTTCTACTTGTACCTTCTTGTGGGAGAGACCACTTGGAGAATTTGCAGGGGCATTTCATGGCTGATTTTCTTGATGGGGTAGCTTGGGCCATTCTTGGAGGCCATACTGTTTCAGCCCAAGGATAGAGGCAGCCCCATGAACACTTCACATGGAGAGAGGACCATCTTGAGAAGCACAAGCACACTCTCCATTCAGCCCCAACACATTTCAGAAACCGGGGGTTGAGATTTTCATTTGGATGATGGCATGGATGAGAGGATCATCATTGGGAGCAGAATTATCCCATGCCTATCATCACTCCTACCTTAAGGAGGCCACATTCCAGTGGGAAGGATTCCACTACACGTTCTATCTTTCCATCGGGAGCTTCATTTTCAGTTTGCATACTTGGGAGAGAGCATTCGAGGGAAAATTTATTGCAGCATATTTGAGCAGTGGTGGGACCATAGATGAGGAGGCCACAAGAGAAGAAGGGGGAGGAATTTTTGTTCTCTCTATGCAGTTGCTTGAGGACAAGCAACATGTGGGAGGAGAGGACTGTAATGTTCCCAATTTTAGCCTCAAGCTAAAATGGAACATTATAGTTTCATATTTTCATTTTTTTGAATAAAAGTGGGTAAAGTGAACCATTCATGTAATAAACAGGAATGATATCCCTTACAATGTGAAAAGGGATCATCATGGAGCTAGATTTCACACCCTCATGTGTGAAAGAGGTTAAAATGCAAATGGACAAGGCCTAATTGACCGAGTCAAACTGCGTTGGCATGAGTTGGCAAGCACTAGGTGGGACAACACAGTTTTAGTGGAGGAATATTCCATGGGGGAGGAAAATTCTAGAGGAAGGAAGGAGGAGACTTCGTAGTGTTTAAAAGAGAGGCAAGGCAGCCCATGAAGATTATCTTAGATCATTTGATTATTTGTCTATTGAAACAAATTGTTGCCTCTTGCTGTTCAGCGGAGCTGCAGTGCCCTCGGGCATGAGGGAGTCCTATTAGGAATTCCTCTCCTTCTTGAGTAGCTCATGAAGGATTGCACTCATCCTCCATATTCTAGCATTCAGGACATAGCATCAACCATCTTCATCAGCACAGTGTCTGTAGTAGATTATTGTGCAGTGTCGCTGGGTGTTGCTGGAGGTTTCCTACAACACCATTTCTAGCTGATCTTTTAGAGGAGGGATGTTCTCTACTTCCAGGAGGTTAGTGAGAATGGTTCCAGAGCTTATTCCACTATCATTGGTAGGAGGCCAACCATTTCCATCAGTTATAGCGCAGACCCTCTCATAGACTGCGTTCTAGTTGGAGCATATTTGCAGTGAGGGCTTTGCAGACATTTCAGAGGGTGAGATATTTGGTGTAGGGATCAGCCTTGCACTTAAAATTTCCAAAGGAGAAGTGCTCTTCATCAGCTTCAGCCATTCAGCCTTCTCCATTCCATTCCATGTATTGAGTTGCTGTAGCTACCTAGCAACTCCGACATTTTAGTAGTTTTGCATATTTTGGCCAATCCTTCTAGGATTGACTTGAGGTAGTGATTGGGAGCTTAGATATTCTCTCCCAATAATGTATGAGCCATTTATATGCAGATCCATGTTTTTTTTCACTCAGCACAACAATCTCCCTTCTATGACTGCGCAGTTCATATTCATGGGCATTCTGCTATGGAGAAACACTTTGTATTTTGGCCTATGTTTTCATGAAAGGCTTCTTGCCTTATCCTTTTGACATTCATTGTACCATTTGCTCCTGTTATTTCATAATAAAATGGCTCAAGGGTTTTCATACATTTTGGCACAATGTTATTCACTACTATTTCCAGTTTATGCCTTTATATTGCTGTAGCTACATCTTTGGGCTATCTTGTAAGATTCCCAATAGTGTTGTATTCCCTCTTGGAGATATTGTCCTTTGAAAATCACTCCATAGAAAGAGTATGATAGTGGTCCAGGAATCCTCTGGAGTTCATCCTTCCTTGTGAAGGTGAAAAATCCAGTAAATGCCCCTTCAGTCCATCTATGGAATAGATTTCCTTGTCAATTGACAATGTTCCTGAAAAAGGAACATTACATCAGGAAACTACTTTTGGCTTTCCAATCTTAGATGCAAGAGAAATTTTAGGAAAATAAATAAAAATGAAAAACATTCCACCTTCTGTATTGCCTAATTTCTATGGAATGTTAATTGTTGGAACACCTAATCCTCCATGGGTAGGTGTGGAATGCGAAAAGTCACAATGGAGTCCAAGTGACCTTGGAATATGAAACCAAGAGTCACACCATTATACTATAAATGTACATCTTTGTATAATGGAAAATAAGAAAGCCTCACGCTTATCTTTCATTGTGTGTTGAGTCTCTTGTGTGTGTGTGTTTATCTTTCTCATACATCATGTATGTGCTTAACATGGTGTTTAACATGGTATCAGAGCGGGCGATTGCTGGCTGTGCTCCAAATTGAGTGAGCCATTTGTGTTTATGGCCTGTGCATATCTGCAAAAATTCTAATAATTTTTGCAGCACTCAGATATTGTTGCAGTAGTGTTTTTACCGCATTCATCAAGCATTTTGCAACATTCAGAAATTGGCACATTCAGAAATTTCGTCTTGGAAAAAAAGCAGCACTGCGCATCTGAAGGTTTTCATTCTGATTTCTTCCTGCAATTTTTGCCTATTAAATTTCTGTTTTGAAGAGCTGCTGGAATAGTGTTTCAAAGTGGGTTTCTGAAAGGAAAATTTCTGAGTTTTTCATTGAAAAATATCTGCAAGTTTCTGGGTTTTTTAATGGAAAAGATTTCTGAATACTGTTAAATTATACAATGGAGTAGATTGCTGTATATTTGAAAAAAAAATCTGCTGTTGTTTTAAAGTCTTGGGTCTCAGTTTTACTTCTCTGATGTTGGAAGAAAATTTACATTCTCTTACTTTCCTCTCTGCTGTTTTTAAAAATAAAAAATAAAAAAAATAAAAAAATAAAAAAAATAAAAAAATCTCTGCAATTCCACCATTCGGCCCACACAACATCTCTTTCCCCCACGCCCCTACAATCTCACCTCACTTCCCTATGCGGCCTTCATCCCACAACTCAAACTCTGCGTTATAGGCTCAACCCTTACTTACGTTCCCCACAACAATCTGCTACCCCCTCACAACAATGCCCTCACATCTACGCCTATTCTACACTCCAACCCATAGCCCTTACGCTACAACACTCCCCTAAACCCTCGTCCCTTCCACTTACGCACCAGCGCTCTGCTAACCGAGCACTCGAGCTCCCCCTACACTCTAACCCTTGACATCCATACCCACCCCTCACTCTGCAACTATACGCTCACTTGCATACTACTCCGCCCTCACCTGCGGCCTATCCCCCACACTCTAGATACGCCCTCTTCACCACGCTTGCAAACACTCCCCACTGAACTACGCTCAACCCTTATCACTCCAAACTCCGTGCCTCCCTACGAAGCCTCACCTCACACCGGCTCTCTCAACCTGGCCCCCTCTCATCACTCCTTGCGCTAACCCCTTCTCCCCATGGCATCTCCCTACCCTCATGCTCCCACACCTGACCCTTTGCACCCCTCTCTCACGCGCTACACCACTCTGCCCAATTCTTCCACAGCCCCCCAACCCTGCTCCACGACCCCTCACGAACACCTCGCTCCATCGAACCCCCTTACCACGTCTGCCTACGCACCTTCATTGCAATACGACCCCTCTTTATTGCAATACGACCCCTCTCTGCTATAACTGACCCTTCCCCATATTTCGACTTTTTAAATTTTTTAAAAATCTCCCCCTCCCAATTAGAATCCCTCCCATTTTTTTATTAATTACATTCCTTTAATTAATTCCTTTTTAAAATAAAATTCCCTTTCAAATACCTTCCCATATAATAGTGCTCCCCCCTCCTCCCAAATTAATAAACCCCCTCCATATAATACCCTTTTTTATTACCTCCTCCCCATTTTTTTTAATTAATTCCAAACATTTAATTATATATATAAAAAAAACAGCGGAGAGAGAGGAAGAGAGGAAGAACAAAGAGAGAAATGAACAGCAAAATTGAAGAAATGACATGGACTATACATATAGAAGAAGAAAGTGAGATTTGACATTTTATGATTTGTGGCATATATAAGAGGGTGATTTTTTGAAGAATTTTATATGAGAAGACAAGTTTGCCATCATTGCAAAACAACTCTTTGAAGGAAAATTCAGCTACCTTAAAGGCTTCTTGCATAGTGTTTTCAGCTGCACATATTTTGCAGAGATATTGTATTATATTGACATTGTATTGTGAGTGGAATTTGCATCTTCTTCATAGTTGCAATCAGTAAATTTGAGTTTTTGATGTAACTCATTGTTGATTGTCCTCCATCATTTGAGGAGCAGATTTTGTACTTTGAGATTTCCATAGTTGGAAATTCTTTGGAGTCATTTGTATTTGTTGTTGAATCACATTGTAAATGGGTGCATTTTCGGTTGAAGCCGACACCCTTTCAATTTTTGAGCCTAAGTTGTTGAAAATGGCTAAAATCAATGAGGCATTAGTGTTGTTGAATAAACTCATTCATTCAAATGTTCATGATATGGTAAAAATGAGCAAGGATGCTCTTTGTAATATTCAAAGTTGTTTGCTAGATGCACAAGAAAAGATTGAGTTTTTGCAGTTGGAATCTCAGCTTCAACAAGATGAACTTCAGCAAAAGAGTCACCATTCTGAACCTGTTTCTATTCAGAAGATTGTGAAGGACTCTCATCAGAAGAAAGAAGATAAAGTTGCAGTTGATTCCCATTCAGTTACTTGTACTAGAGCAGATGTACATGCAGATGCAGCAGCTCAGCCTGCACTTCCTAAGCCCATCATCAGACCTTGGGAAGAGTTTGTCCACAACAAGCATAGAACTGGTCTTGGATATGACAAGGATGTGTCCTTTCATATTCCAGACTACACCAAGCCCATTATATTTCAAAGTGCCAGATTTATGTATCATAGTTCACCTGCAGCTGTTCCAGATCCTGTTCCACAACAACAACAGATCGAGACATGCCAACACTGTGATCGAGTTGGCCATATGAAAGATCACTGTTTTCATCTTCATCCATGCAAGCACTATGGTCGGCACACCCATTCTTCAGACAGTTGCTTCAGAAACAAGCCTCCTGCAAGAACAAAGATTCATCTTGGATGGATCACTTCTTGGAAATGGGTATCAACAACCAAGAAGATGTTTAAAACACATGTTAGAACTTGTTCACAAATATTGAGCAAACTTGCAGTTGAGTTTTCGCCATCTTCTCACCTTGTCCTTGACAGGGGGGAAAATGGTGGTCATGTACAAGCTTCGACGTCAGATCAAGCAAGCCTGAGCCACAATCTCTCATTCCATGTTCAGAGTTGTAGCCAGAGACACAGCAGTTCAAGCGAGCTTGAGCCACAATTCGTCATTCCAGATTCAAAGATGTAGCCAGAGACACGGATGCCCATGAGCATGCCTTCAGTTGATGGACAACCTTAAACCATCATCTTTGGTTGGTGGATAACCTAAAACCATCACAGGTAGTAGACCTCCCTTCTTTTATGTCGAAGGTCTCCCTTTCATATATGAGGAACACTTCCTCTAGCAGAAGCCTTCAGCTTAGCAGCCTTCAGCTTCTTGCCAGCTTTGGTTGAGTTCCAGGAAATGCTTCAAGCATTCTAGAGTTGTTGGTAATCCTAAAACCATCACAGGTAGTAGACCTCCCTTCTTTTAGGTCGAAGGTCTCCCTTTTTTATGAGGGACAATTCCTCTAGCAGAAGCTTTCAACTTCTTTCCAGTTTTGGAAGAGTTCTGGGAACTGCAACAAGTTTTGCATTCTAGTGTTTGTGTTCATCCTAAAACCACCTCTTTTTTCCAACATTTGAGAGAGTTGATTCAGCCCAAGTGCTACCATGTATATTTTGCAGATTTGCATTACAACTCTTTTCTTGGACTCACACATACCCCTTCGGATTAAGGGGGGATGTTGGAACACCTAATCCTACATGGGTAGGTGTGGAATGCGAAAAGTCACAATGGAGTCCAAGTGACCTTGGAATATGAAACCAAGAGTCACACCATTGTACTATAAATGTACATCTTTGTATAATGGAAAATAAGAAAGCCTCACGCTTATCTTTCATTGTGTGTTGAGTCTCTTATGTGTGTGTGTTTATCTTTCTCATACACCATGTGTGTGCTTAACATGGTGTTTAGCATTAAAAAAAGATCCTGATGCATTCATGTTAGAGTTTGATATCTTGTGTAGAACCTATGGATATACTGATGATACACACAAGCTTCGACTTTTTCCTGCTACTCTGAAAGCAGTAGCCTTGAAATGGTTTATGGGATTAAGAGAACATACAGTAGCTTCTTGGGATGATATGAATAAATTTTTTCTTAAAAAGTATCAAGCTTACTGCTAGGCTAGAGACTCAAAAGAAGACATTTTTAGAATGACACAACAAGAAGACGAAAGTTTGGAAGAATATTTGGAAAGATTTCTTTACAATTTACAGAAATCTAAACATCATTCTCTAAGTCCCGATACCATTCGTACCATATTTCTTAAGGGTATCAGAGATGAATATTTAGTCATCCTTAATGTGATGGGAAAAGGAGATATATCCAATTTACCATTTGAAGAAATTGTTTAACTTTGTCAAAAATACTCTAGGGGAAGAGCAAAGAGTGGCAATAGAGATATTTCATCAAAAGATTCCAAATCTGCAGCAAGTGTAGTAACAAGAGCAGAGATAGGAATTTTACTAGAAATTTTCAAAACAGATCTCTTGAGCACTTTGGGAACACAAGTAGATGTCTTGAAAGCTAAGAAAAAGAAAGAAGAACAAGATGAAATCTTAGCAATTTCTATCCAAAGTGTAGGCAAAAAAATTCACTCAGGGAATGTCTTTTGAAAGGTATACAAGTATGTAGACTATGCACAGAAAATCATGCAATAGAAAAATGTCCCAAATTAAAAGAATTGCAAGGAGAATAAGTGCAAGGAGTAGATTATCTCTACTATATGGCACCAGGAGACCTTGGCAACCAAGGATGTCTCAACAATTTCCTCAACAAAACCCCCAGAATTTTGAATATCCTCAAAATACATGGAATACATCAATGCCATGGTAGGCTTGGCCACCACAACAATATAAAAACCAACCTACACAAGGTTGGAGGGGATATGGTTATGGAAACCAAACACCTCAGCATATGTATCCTCAATAGTATCAATATCAACAACCATACCCTCCACAACCATTTCCTCAATACCAACAATTCCAGCAACATCAACCAATGCCATATCCACCTCAAAATCAAGCAATGCTAACTCA
This sequence comes from Pinus albicaulis, assembly GCA_034641835.2. NCBI lineage: Eukaryota > Viridiplantae > Streptophyta > Pinopsida > Pinales > Pinaceae > Pinus > Pinus albicaulis. The sequence continues at coordinate 1,666,658,349 of CM076579.1, forward strand.
ACCACAACAAATTCAACTGCCCACTAACCAGCCACCTCCTAGACCAACACAATTGCCAGCTCAACAAGTAGCTAATCCAAGTAACAAGGTGGATAGACCAGCATATCATGTGGAAGAGGCAACATATTATCCTACTTATTCAATTCTTCCCATACAAGATGTCCACCTAAGGCCTGGGAAGGTGTTACACAAAGATTCTCCTCCAATAATTGAAGAACAAACTGAACAAGGAGAACAAAGTCAACAAACTCAACCAAAACATCAAATTTAGAAAGGTAAATCTATTATGACACAGACTCCACCATATCTAGAGAGATTGATACAACAAAATATCCCAATATCTCTGCCTAAATTTAATATTTTGGATGAATTAAATAACACATATGTCAAAATTCCTTTGTTGCAGGCAATTAAAGATATTCCAATAAATGCAAAAACAATAAAGGAATTATGCATTAAGAAACCTGGTAGAAGAAAGAAGAATCCACCTACAATCTAGATTATTGGAAGTTTAGCTAGTCTCATGTCTACAAACACAACCATTGAAAAATATGTTGATCGAGGAATTCCTATGGTTACCATTTCAATTAAAAAAATTTCAATGCCAAATACTTTATTAGACTTGGAAGCAGCTATCAGTGTTATGACTACAGATACTATAAAACATTTGAATCTGAAAAACAATAGACTTACTACTACAGTTTTAGAACTTGCAGATAGATCTAAAGCTATACCAGAAGGTATATTGGAAGATATCATTGTCTCACTGGATTCATGGGAGTTTCCTGTAGAATTTTTGATTTTGTAGCCAAAAAAAAATTTAGGAGGGCATCCCTTAATTTTAGGCAGACCATGGTTAGCCAATACAGATGCTTATATTGGATGCAGGTCAAGAAGTATGATTATTGCACATGGAGATGAAAGAAAACATGTTACATTATATCCTCCCTCTCAATCTCATTCTTTATTATCATGGCCTGATGGAGAGGAACCACAAGAGCTTCAATCTGTTCTTAGTCTTAATCAAGTTTATAATTTTAGAGAGGAGGAAGAAAATGAGGAATTATTAGATCATTTCATCTCACAACCAAATATTTCAAAGCAGCATAGAGTAACTCAATATGAAGCTGCTAGTTATATTTTAAATGAATGTTTTTAGGAAAATTGCACTATACAATCATTGAAAAATACATTTGAAATCATTTTTCCTGTTAATTCAATTACCTATTCAAATAGAAAAATTATTGAGATCAGTACCAAGAGACATTTTAATATTGGTAATAATTTACAATAATCACAATAGGAAAAGCTAATAACATTGTTACAAAAATATTCAAAAGATTTTTCCTGGGATTATACAGACATGTAGGGAATTCATCCAAAAACATGTATCCATCACATTTACACTGATGATCAAATTAAACCTGTAAGGAAACCAAAAAGAAGGATGAACCCCATGATGAAGGAAATCGTGAAAGAAGAATTACAGAAACTATTACAAGTCAGATTTATTTATCCTATTCCAGATAGTCAATGGGTTTCACCTTAGTTGTAGTACCTAAGAAAAATGTGAAATGGAGAATTTGTGTGGATTAGATAGAACTCAATAAAGCTACATTAAAATATCATTTTCCTTTATCATTTATCAATCAAGTGTTAGATTCATTAGCTGGAAAGAAATTATTTTCATTCCTTGATGGATTTAGCGGATACAATCAGATAAAGATAGCATTGGAAGATCAAGATAAGACAACATTCACATGCCCATGGGGAACATATGCATACAATGTATTACCCTTTGGTTTATGTAATGCACTTGCTACCTTTCAGAGAGAAGTCCTTGCAATCTTTGCTGATTTGATCCATGAGTGTGTAGAAGTTTACATGGATGATTTCACTGTGTATGGTGGAACATATGATGATTGTTTACAAAATCTTGAAAAAGTATTAAAAATATGCATAGAGACAAATCTATGACTCAGTAATGAAAAATGTCTTATGATTTTAATTGAGGGGATAGTGTTGGGACACCATATTTCTTCTTCAGGAATTAAGGTGGACCCAGCAAAAATTCAAGTCATTGTGAATTTAACACCACCCACAACACAAAATAAGTTAGAAGTTTCTTGGGTTATGCAGGATACTATAGGATATTTATTGAAGATTTCAGTAAAATAACTTTTCCATTATTCAAAATTACTTGTGAAATCTGTGGAATTCCAATAGACAAATAATTGTAAAAATGCATTTGAAAAATTAAAAGAAAAATTGTCAATTTCACCCATTCTTGGAGGACCTAATTGGTCTTTGCCATTTCACATTTCAACTAATGCATATGATACTATTATTGGAGCATCACTTGGAAAAAAAGAGAATTAGTTTAATTATGTCTTATATTTCATAAGAAAAAACTTAAAAACGACATAATTGAACCACACTGTTACAGAAAAAGAAATGTTAGATGTAGTACACACAGTTAATAAATTTCGACGTTATATAACATGTTATCAAGTTTACATCCACACGAATCATTCAACCATCAAATATTTAATAAACAAATCAATCATAAATGGCAGAATAACTAGATGGTTGTTATTAATGCAATAATTTAACATTACTGTATAAGATCGACTAGGCAAAGATAATTAAGTTGCAGACTTTCTATCAAGACTAAATTCACCTGGTGATCCAAATCCAATATCAGATAATTTTCCAGATGAACATCTATTTGTTATAAATGTCAAAGCCCCATGGTTTGCAGATATAGCTAACTATTTATCATCTGGCATCCTACCATCTCATTACACAAATAAACAGAAAAGAAGAATAATTAGAGAAAGTGATAGATATAGTGGGGTCAATGGAGATCTCTTTTATACTGGTGCTGATCTAACGATTAAAAAATGTGTTCGAGAAGATGAGATTATTGATATTTTGAAAGCATGTCATGACGAACCATTTGGTGGTCATTTTGCAGATAAGCAGACAACATACAAAGTGCTGAAACTTGAATACTACTGGCCAACCATCTTCAAAGACTCTAAGGCCTATGTGAAGAGATGTGACAATTGCCAAAGAATTGGTAGACTAGTGGAATCAGATGAAATGCCATTAAATCCACATGTACTGATTGAACCATTTGAACAGTGGGTTTTAGATTTCGTGGTACCAATCAACCCTCCATCCAATGGAAATAAATACATCCTGGTATGTACAAATTATGTAACTAAGTGGGTGGAGGCAAAGGCAATAGCATGAGCAACAGAAGATACTATTGTGTGTTTTATGTTTGAAGAGATATTTGTAAGGTATGGAGTTCTGAGACAAATAGTAACTGAATAAGGCACACAGTGCACATCAAAACTTGTTCGAGATATTACGGAGAAATACAAGATCAAACACAAAAAATCAACTCCGTATCATCCTCAAGCAAACAGACAAGTCGAATCAACAAAAAAAGTCCTAGATAACATTATGACAAAGACTGTAGAAACGAACAGAAAGGACTGGTCATAAAAAATAAGAGATGAACTATGGGCATATTGGATAACATGGAAAAATACAAATGGGTTCAGTCCATATCAGTTAGTGTATGGAAAAGAAGTCCTATTACCCATAGAATTTCAAATACATACATTCAAGCTAGCAGCAGAATTGGGGATGGAATTATCTGAGGCAAAACAACAAAGAATTAGGGAATTAAATCAACTAGATGAGATACAACAATAAGTAGTAGAGCACACATCTCTTGTGCAAGAATAAAGAATCAAATGGCATGATCGAATCATAAAGAATAGAGTGTTTTAGAAAGAAGATTGAGCACTCTTGTTCGACTCCAAGTTCAAAGATTTCAAAGAAAAGTTTACGACTCATTGACTTGGGCCATATGAGATTGAAGAAATCTTTGACAATGGAGCTGTGAAGATAAAAAAAATTGACGAAGCATCTGTTTCGTTTGTCGTTAATGGACATAGGCTTAAATTTTACAATAAGCCTATAAATAAAGAGGATTTTATGAGAAAAAATTCCATAGATTCAGATCTGGAACTAATGGGACAAAATTGCAATATGTCTCCCATAATTCTAGAAGAAGAAGAAGAAGAATATATATATATATATATATATATATATATATAATAAAAGATTTTGGTTGTGAAAAACCAGGAAACTAGCATAATACAAACTCAAGTTCATATCAGAAAACCAACTTGTTTTTCCAGTATGAATTCTCTTTTTGTTTTCATTTTACTTCAATATTATTTTTGCAGATATACCCTCCGAGACACTTCATACTTGAGGACAAGTCTTACCATCTTCTTGCGGGAATGTGTGTAATAAAACTATGAAAATAGTTTCAATAGCTGAATTGAAGACGAAATATGAATTACAATTATAAAGGGACCTAGTACATCATTCAACATATACAGAAGGGACCTGAATTATTATTGAGAAAATTATCCAGAAAGGGACCTGTATCATTATGACAAAATAAATTTTCAAACATTATTGCAAATTACACCAGAAGGGACCTGAAAATACAAATTGTCAGAAGGGACCTGAGCTACATTAATATTGAAGATCATGACAATAGGGACCTGAAATGTCAAAGTTTAACCTGCAGAAGGGACTTGAACAACATCATTCCAAATCAAATCAGATGCAAAACATAAATAAAGTCTCTACATAGTCTGAAAGAGCCATCTTTATAATAAACACAATTTCGACCATCATGAACATCAAATGGTTTGAGGGAATACAAGTATAGTAAGTAAAAAAATTGCTCTTAAATTTTTTTTTTTTTTTTGAAAATATTCTAGAATTGTAAAGCTAATTTAGTACTGGTTATGCATTTTTTATCACCTACATTTCATCACCTATGTTCTTAGCCCTAATTTATCCATATCCATACCACTATCCTAATCACTCAATAAACATTCCATAATCTATCTATACCATACCATACCCTACTTTTCTAAACAAAAGAATCATAAACAAAAGGCTTAACATTAAACCTTTGTTGGACCTACAATAAACAAACAAAGAGGTTAGTTCCATTGTAAATATTTGATTTTAAAACATGACCATTTTCATTGGTAATTTTTAAAATTAAATTAAAAAAAAACAAAACCTAAAGTCTAAATCATATGATAGCGCAACTATTAGAATTTCAAAACAAAAGCGCAATCTTGATTATGAGCTAAGGTAATGGAGCTAAAGGAGCAATCATAATGAAAACAATGGAATGCAAACTAACCTAAAGTATGCCGCTATGAAAAAAAATGTATGGCAATGATTCTTATATGGATGGATGAGAATATGATGAGACAGTAATGCGTACATGGTGGAGGAACGTAAATATGATGGCACATATTTGATAACATAGTGATGTATATACAAGTGATGAAATGAAAATATGATGGCGCATATTCAATGAGGTATGATGCGTTTTAATGGAGAAAGGAAGTGGACACAGTGATCAATAAAAATCATGAGAGAAAAACATGAAAAGGACTACGTAATAAGTGAAGACGAGGACGAGATGTATACTGTGGAGTCAGTGTGCCAAATCAGTCAGGAAAGGTAAGCCACTGATGCACCAGTCAAAGTGGTTGATGAATGGTCAAAACAAATTCAAAATGAAAAATTACAACACTCTGTGTTGAGAGAACCCCCGCCATGTATAAAACCTCAAGCAACTGAAACATATTGTGTTTTTCACCATCATCACCTTTCGAAGGCTCAGTGAGAGAAGGAAGGTGTGTAATCAAAACACGCATCTGTTTTGAAACTCTGTGAGAAATGAATAAAAAAGAGAAGACAAGGGAGAGCTGTGAAAATAATAGAAGAAATATAACGCAACAAAGAAGGCAGGGGATATAGCAGTGAGAAGAATGGAGGGATAAGAATCATTGACTGAAGTTTTAAGCCAACATATCCAGTAGATGTGTCAAGCAACCACGATGTCAGGAGGAAAAAATCCCGTGAAGAATAAGGTAAGAAGAAAACTCAGATTTTCTTGTTTAAAACACCGATGATTCGCATGAGTAAATCTCCGGGTTGTTAAAAAAACTGAGAGTTATAAAAGGAGTTCTTCTACTACGGTTTTTAAAACTTGTAATTGCCTCACGTATTTTCATTGCCACCACTCATAAACGCTCTTCCATCAGTCAACACTAAATATTCTGTTGATTAAATGAGTAAATGATGAAGATATTGAGTGAAGATATTGATAATACTGGCGCTGCTTGAAACACAGAGACTCCAGTTAAACTAAAAGGAAAATCACGAGGATCATTGCAAAGACAGGTAAACTTGAAAACTTCTTTGTGCACAATCTTCTATTTCAAATTGAATGTAAAACAGAGAATGGAGATTTTGGTTTGAAATGCACAGTGAATTCGTTTTAATTGGGTTGTCTAGTAAATTAATTTCATTTACACACTCAGTAGGAGAATTCGAATTATGTTTTGTGGAGAATGATTGGTTTAAATGTCACAGTCAACATGTTTTTTCATTTTTTGCATAGTAGAGGGAAGAGTGTGGTGAATTTTGAAGAAAACAATGAACTCATTTTATGAGATTTTTGAGCTATTTTTACAAATTCTCTTGCATAAACAACGATCTTGGATTAGATATATAATGCTCTACCTAATAAAATGAATTTTATATGGAATGAAAGGGTTAAAAGACACTATTGTATAATAAAATTTCAATTTTTTTTACACAGTCAAACAAGAAGAAAAATTTACAAAACAGAGGTAGAGGATTTTTTATTTTTAAGAGACGGAGGATCAAATAGAGAGTTGGATAATAGAAACGTGATTTTTTTTTAATGTTTTTATAAACCTCTCTATATCAAACCTTGTGTCTATTTGAGGTAGTAAGCTCACTTCTTCCAAAGAAAACAGAGGATTGATTTCAATTATTTGGCAAAGGTAGCAAACAGAGGTAAGCCTCACTACTGTGATAGCATATAGTACTTGAATTTTTGTTTTTAAAAATGAAGTTAATGACAGCAGATGGGTACATCAAATGGTTTTCAGACAATATGATATCAAGAATAGAGCCCAAACATTTTCAGATTGAACATTGGAGTAGCGAAACAATTGAGAAACTTTATCAATCAGGCCTAATAGGTTTACTTCAAAAATTAAAAGGGCACAATGAGGATATCACAAGGGAGTTTATAAACAATTGAAAACAAGATGAAACTATGGTGGGTAGTTTACATATTCCTTTAACTCGAGAATCTATTTCTGAGGCTTTAGAGTTTCCATTATCAGGTGAACTATACCACAAATGATTTCATTTCAAAGACAAGGGTTGGACCTTATTCTTGGATAAGAATAGAAAGGGTTCTTTTGATAGGTCAAAGGGGATTCCTAGGGAGTGGTTCAGGGAACCTTGGGCTGAATTAGTTTTGATAATCCAAAATTTTTTCACTTGTGATAACAGACATAGTGTAGTACACCTATATCACATTAGGTCACTACAGCATATTAAAAGAGATATCATGATCAATTTGCCCTAGTTATTTTATAGAAACTTGATGAAGATGATATAAAGTGTAAAATTTGAGACCAAACCCAAAGAAGCCTAGATTCATCACCAGGGACTCATAAAAATCATTGTTGATTACTAGCTGAAAAATAAGGGATTGGTTTGGAAAGATTTCCTAATTCAAAATAAGTTTGTAGAGCAAGTCACTGAAAACAAACTTAAACCAATGCAGGAAACAAGAAATATAGTGCATTCACCTCTCTATCCAAGAACCAGATCAAAGAAACAACATGAAACAGTTATGGTAGAGAGGGAAACATCATTCTTGACCATTTCTAGGAGACAGAAAAAGAGGAATTAAACAGATAGAAGCAGAAAAGAAAAAGAACCATAAGTGAAAATCATAGAGACATCTCCTTTAACTAAACAAGCCAATGACATCCTTGAGAGGTTGCAGCAAGAATTTTATGAAAATCCTGTAGACAGAGATTCTTATTTTGAAAATAATGAGGCTAAAGCTACTTCAGTTTCCAAAAATACCAAGGAGGAAGACCAAAACCTTAGCAGGATCAGAGAGTTAACTGATAACCTAGAGGTAATAAAAATAATGGAAAGGCACCTAAAAAGAGAGAATGAAACATATAAGACAAATAGTGAAAATTCGATTAAAGAAAATGAGAAGATAAGTGAAGAAATGGGAAAATTGAAAGCCAAAAACAATCTTCTTTACATACAAGCATTCAGGTCTCTTAAGGAAAAGAATTCTTGGAAAGCCAAATATGAGAAACAAAAGGCTAAAAACTCAATATACAAGAAAAAAATGCAAAGATATGGATTCTCTTCTACATGCAGCACTATAGGAAGTTTCAAGATCAGGGATGGGATCAACATTAGAGCTCAAGAGGTCCAAAAGGAAAAAGCAAGCATGAGGACATGCTTGAACATCATCTCGGGGGATATGTTGGCCCTCGTTTTTTAGCTCTTTTTGTTTATGAAATAAAACTTATTTTCCATACTATCGATCTATACACCATCATATCCATCTTATTTTTACCAATAAATGCATATACATATATTTAAATTAAGTTTTTCAATTCTTAGAAGTTTTTGTAAAAATTGAATTTTAAGTGCATTTTTGGACAACATTAGAAATTCCCGTAATGGCCTCATGGTTTTCATATTTGCATGCAACTTGGAATGAAGCTATATATATTTATAGAAAGCTTGGGAAATAATATTAAGTGTACACTTGTTGGTACAGTCAAACCAAGCTTTAATAGGCCCTGTCAAAGGCGGTCAAACAAGACCTTTTTTTATGGAGGATCCCTAGAAACTAGGTCAAAATTCTTATTTTGTGGGATTTTCTAGATTTTGATGGATCTGATGGATGAATTTGACTTGATTGGATAAGATAAGGATAGTCATGACTATAGAAGATATTTTAGATGATTTTTTTAGATACTTTATCTATTTAAGCCTCAAACTTTGAAGGCATTGATATGTAGAATTTGTATGACTTAACAGTATTATTTCTGAGACTTTGGAGATATAATTGAAGATCTGTTCTATTCTATTTGCTGCTGTTATATGTTGATTGATTGACTGAATTTTTAAGTATCTGAAAACACCTTTAGTGTGCGAGGCAACGGTGGAGGCCCCCCACACCAAGCTAAGTGCACTTCTTAGTTTATTTGTAGTTGCAATTTCTGAATTAGTTTGCTTATGCTTAACTTGTTTATGCTGATTATTTATGAGTGTTGATGAATCTAATGATCATTATTATTTGCATATGAAAGGAAAAACAAATGTTTAAGTTAAACATTCTTTCTATCTAATTAAGATCTTAAGTTAGAATTCATATTTTCATGCTTTTCTGAATTCCCGTTTCTAACAATAACATTACTGATAAATGAATCTATGATGAAGGACAACGAGGACCTCTTCAGTGAAGAGCCTCTTAAATTATTGCTTCATGTATCTTAATCCATTTCTCAATTAGTAGTTTTTTATTTCTAATTCATGAAGTAATCTTGTTAGAGAAGGACAATCAAATCTCTTAAGTTAGGAGATTCTTCTGCTTCTGATTGCACACTTGAATTTATAAATTGTTTAAGTTATATTTATATTTGTAATATGCATTTCCTTAATCATTGATAAATCATCTTCTAAATTGATCATAACTGAAACCAATATACTTTGAGGATGCTTCTAAGTTCCACTAGCCCATATTGATATAAAATACTTGCGTTAGTTTACACAGTAAATTGACCCAACATTCACCACATAGTAAGAATAGGTCCCCACATCTCCTTATGACTTGAAAACTTCTGATGGTGATAGAATGGTCGTACGATCTCTGATTGAGGTTTCATTTGCACCATTGGGTTCATAATGATGAGTTCTATAACCTAGAGTCATCATAGCTGAGGTTCAAGCATTTCAAAATTTAAGCCTTTGAAGATCCTCCTAGATCATTCCTCCCCACTAATGAGATTTTGGGTAGCTAAAAGCTTAATTATCAGTAAATTGAAAAGTGAGGGAATTTATCCCTCACTTTCTCCTTTTCAATCCAGTGGACCTTACTTGGATTCATCCCCTTGAAACTAATATGATGGTACTCCATGTCTCCTCGTCATGAAGTCCTAGTTCTTTTGTCAAGAATGATATCCTCAAGTAGTTTGTCCAAGTATTCTGTTGCAAATTCGTTCACTGTAGGAACCTCTCCAACCTCTTCGGTGTCAATGATCAAATGAGGCTTATAAAGATTTAAGTTTTCAACGTCCACCACTGAGTACATTTGCATATATGCTGGCAAGTTGAGATGGAAATCATTTTCCCCAATCTTCTTTAAGATGGTGAATGGGCCATATCATATTGGTATCAAATTATTTCCTTCCCCTTTCATTTTTTCTTTGCTGATGTGTAGCCACACCCTGTCTCCAACCTGGAATTGGTGATGAACTCGGTGCTTGTCATGTCAGGCCTTGTATTTTCTCCAACTGCTCTTGCACTTCTTGGTAAATCATTTGAATACGTTGAATGAAATTTTGTGCTTTGTCCCTATCATATTTCTCAGTGGAATCTTAATCTCTCCTAAAGACCATATCTAAGGAATACTTTGGCATATATCAAAAGCATGTCTCAAACGGTGAGATATGCGTGGATGAATACACTGCCCTGTTGTATGCATGTTGTACATAAGGAAGTTTCTTGTCCCATAACTTCGGATGCTTACCAAAATAGCCTCGAAATAAATGTATCATTGTGTAGTTGACAACCTCTATTTGTCCGTTGGTATGCAGATGAAATGTCGTGCTCCTGTTCAGATTGGTGTCCATCATTCTCCACAAGGTTGTCCAAAATTGTCTAGGGAAATGAGAGTCTTGATCAGACATAATGGATGTGGACAACCCAAAGTGGACCCATACAAATTGGAAGAAAATATGAGCCATTAGGGGAATTTTGAGGTCTAAAATGGGCCTCCTGAGAAAAATGTACAACAAAAATAAAATTTATAAGAAAAAATAGGATTCAAGATGATGATGTCAACCATGGGGGATGATTCACCATTTTTTAAGTAAAAGGGTAAAAATATTAAAAAATAATAAAATAATAAAACTACTTTTTCAACTCATATTTTCAACTTATCACCCAATGTTTTTACTCAAATTTCGAGTGGGAGTACTCGTTGGATAAAAAATTTAATTCCTCATCGAAGGAGTACCCATGTTGCATACTTTCTACGGACCCTACTGCAAGTAAAATGAGAAATACATAAAAAAAATGTGATTAAAATCATGTTTTTCATGTATTTCTCATTTTTTGTGTAGCAGGACCCATTGAAAGGATGCAACATGGGTACTCCTTGGATGAGGAATTAGATTTTTCATCCAACGAGTACTCCTGCTCGAAATTTAAGTAAAAACTTTGGGAGATAAGTTGAAAATATGAGTTGAAATATTAGTTTTTTCCCTTTTTCCCTCTAAAATTTGATGATGTCATCAAATCTTATTTTATTATTTCCACTATTATTTTATAATTTCCCTAGGAGGCCCATTTTAGACCTCAAAATTCCCTAATGAATATTCTCTAGAGTGACCTACTTTTTATAAGGCATTAAGACACACATTTTTCTAAATCAATCCACAACAACATAAAAATAGATATGACCTCTCATATAAAAAGGAAAAGCTCCAAAAATATCCATTGACCCACTTTCCCATGGATGAATTGGAACATGGAGTGGTGTGTAGAGCCCCAATTTTCTATTAGAGGGCTTGAAAACTAAAAAAAACACACATCCCTTTACATATTGAGTCAGAATATTTTTCGTGTGAGGCCAATAACAAAACCTCTACAAATGATACAATGTTCCTTACAAAAAAATGACTCGACACAAGTGAGGTATGTGCCTCTTTGATTATATGTATTCTTTCATTGCTGGGAATACACAGTTTTCCAAAATGGTACAACAATTTTCCCTACAAATGGTAATTGTCTACCTGCGATCTATGAGTCATCTTTGCATAAATCTTCTTAAAATATTCATCACCAACATACTATTCAACATAAATTTCAAAATACAAAGAAGCATTTTGAAAAAATATAGATGAAGAAATAGGAGGGTGAGAAAGCATATCTACCACTTTGTAGCTGGTGCCCTTCTTGTATCTTATTACCAAGTGAAACTACAGGAGGAATCCCATCCATCGGAAATTACACGCCTGTTGAAGCTTGGTTTGTGACTGGAGGTACTGCAAGGGATGATGATCTGTGTAAATGATGGTTTCCTTGCCAATCAAATAGTGCTTCCACTTCTTCACGCTTTGAACCATAGCATACAACTCCTTGTCACATGTGGAATAATTCATAATAGATTGGGAGAATGTCTCTGAGTAGTAACATACAAATTTTCTTTGCTACATCAATACTACCCCCATCGCATACCCATTGGAATCTGTATTGATCTCAAAAGGGTGTTAGAGGTTAGGGAAGGCCAAAACTGGTGTGGTACTGATCTTCTCTTTCACTATATCAAAGGATTTCTGCTACTTTCCTCCCCATTTAAATGTTTGCTTCAATCTTGTCAATGCATGCAATCGGGATGCAATGACAGAGAAGTTTGAACCTTCTCTGGTATTGTAATGCACCAAAAAAGATACGAACCTCTATAAAATTGGTGGGTCTAGGCCACTTTACAATCACATCAACTTTAGAATTATTTATTTTTAATTTTCCACCTCCAACAATGTGACCCAAGTAAACCAAAGAGGTCTTACCAAATTCAAATTTAGAAATTTTGACATACAATTTTAATTTTTGCAGAAAATCAAGCGCATTTTTAACATGACTCGCATAATTTTCCCATGTCCTACTGAAAATAAGAATGTCATCAAGATACACAAATAAAAAATCATCAAGAAAAGGGCTGAACATATCATTCATCACCCTCATGAATGTGGTCAGAGCATTGCATAGTTTGAATGGCATCACCAGCCATTCAAACAACCCTTGTTTTGTCTTGAATGCAGTCTTCCAAAAAACCTATTCTTCAATCCTGACCTGATGGTATCCATTGTGCAAGTCCAATTTTTTGAAATAGACAACATTTCTCAATTGATCTAATAAATCATCACTGTGAGGGAGAGGGTACTGATTCTTCACCATTATTTTGTTGAGTTCCCTTTAGTCCACGCAAATCCTCCATGTCCCATCCTTCTTTGGCACCAACATGATCGGTGAGCCACATGGAGATGAACTTAGCCTTATTACCCCTTGGTTTATAAATTCCTGCACCTATTTCTTTATCTCCTCCATCTTAATGGATGAAAACCTCTACATATTAATATTTGGTAAAGGAGCATCCTACTGCAAGTGGATCTCATGTTGGATCTCATGCTTTGGAGGGAACCCACTTGGTTCTTGAAAAAGCCCATTATAAACTAGTACATATGGTCAAAATTTCGACACTTTAGTTCCGACACTTTTGACGTATTGTCGGGAATTTCCCCAAATTTTCTCATTTTTTTTAATCACGCCAACAAGCGTCGCTCTAGTGACATTTTTGGAGTATCGTCGTAACAAAAAAATTTAGGAAAATCGTTGGAATACCGACATTTTAGGACAAACTGTCAGAATACCAACGTTTAGGAGACATACGTCGGTCTTGCGACATTTAGGAGACATACATCAGTCTTGCGACGTTTAGGGATACTGTCGGTCTTGCAATGTTAAGGGCAAAACCATCGGAATATCGACATTTAGGAGACATACGTTGGTCTTGCGATATTTAGGGATATCGTCGGTCTTTCATCATTTAGGGCCAAGTGTCAGTCTTGTGACTTTTAGCAGCCAAAACGTCGGTCTTATGACATTAAAGGAAAACACATGGAAATTTATTTGGCGGCCTATTCAATTTTATTTTCCCGCTCCACTTGTTCGGTGCTAATTTTGCTTGTTCGTTTTCTTAACAGAGAATGGGTTTTCGAGTACTTGTTGCTTCAAGGGTTTCTTGACAGAGAAAATCACAATACAAGGTTTAGGGTACGTTATTGCGATAAGACAAATTTTGGAATTTGAAGTTTGAACAGACCCCAAATCCTTCATTTCCTTGCTGGTTGAAGTTATATAGTTGAGACACGAATTTTTATGAAGAGGGAGGTTGAATCCCCTCTCATTATCTGCTAGACATGAGTTCTCTTACTATAGGGAAAATTTCGCTGCCATTTTCTGGGTTGTTCTGCTGTCTACATGAGCAAGTCTAGCCATTATTTGGGTGTCGCAAAGCTGTTGTGTGTTGGGGCTGCATATTGTCTTTAGAGGTGTTAGATTTTGTGTCTATTTGGAGCTACATTGGGATGAGAGCATCTACTGGAAATTTGGACAGACTATAGACTCTTTATGGTGACCAAATATGTTAGTTATACCCATCTATCAGTTGTCAGTTAAGTGTGTCTCTATACCTGGGAGTTCTGGTTCGATTTGTTGTACCTGGGCATTATCTTGGTCTTCCAATAAAGCTGGTCTATTATTCAAAGAGGGCTGATATCTATTTATGTGCTGCCTACAATTTTCTACCACTACTTATCAGGTTCTTACTTCTGTCTAATTCACTATATACTCAGATCATGAATGTGAGAAGGCTGTTTGTGGATTATATTATTATTGTATCAACTGTGTAATTGTTTCTGAGTTGCTATAAGGAGTATATTTGTGATTTGAGCAGTCTGGATTCATTGGATTAAATGCCTAGAAGTTAAAAAATTTACAGTGAACGCCTACAACAGAGTGTAGACAACATGTTTGAATAAATTCATCACTGATATGGCATCGATTCATTTGGAAAAGATATTAGTTAGCTAATTACAACTCGAAATAGTTATATAGTCATAATAGAGTACATATTTCCGTCTGATTTTTTATTAATTCATAGTTGAATTGGTAGTGTGGTTTAATAGAGGATGTTTTCAAATTTATCTGAACTAACATTGAGTGCAAACTTGTCATTTTTTATTTGGACATCACTTCTATAATGCTTGTTAAAATCACGCAGTGATAAGTGGTTTTTGCATGCAATGTCTATTGTTTTCTTGGGTTACCCATGAATTATTTTATAGCCCTGGCTACCCTAGAGGAAGCCAAGATGAGCCTTCTGAGTATGTCTTTAAATGGTTCTCTGATCTATCTGAGTTTTATCTACACCCAGTTAAAGGTGTCTCCAACATGACTCTTGTTTGGCTTATGTAGATATCTTACATGAACAATCATTAAGTTGTTCATTAGAAGTGTACAAAGATACTTAGCAGTAGATATATTTAATAGTGTTCTTCTAAGCGTCTCATTGTTTGTTTATTAAATATTGAAGCATATAATGACTGCAGAAGTATGATTGGAAAATTTGACTTAATTATTCTCAACAATAGCAGGAACCTACAGCTTTTGACAAACAAAGCAGGGGTGAAAATTCAGTGAATACAAAGTCTGGTAAGGTGACAATGACTACAAAGAAGGCCAAGGTGATTTTCATTTCCAAGTAAATCCAGTCAACATTGTGTTGGATATACATTACATTCAAATTCCTTCAATTGTATTTTTGGATTCATATGGAGATGATATGGGTCAACTAATTGCAAACTATATATTCATCCCAAAGTACACACCATTTTATATGTTTTGATTCATTGGTAGTTGAATTAGTACTAGGATTTAATAGAAGACATTATGAGATTTACCTGAAGTAACCGTCAGTGAAAATCTGTCAAATTTTTCCGGATATCACTTCTTTTAGGCTATTAAAAGTTGAAACTAAGGGTAATCCAGTGAGATGTGAGAAATAAAAACATGGCATACGATGCTTACGGTTTCCCTAGGCTACCCATTAATTGCTATATAGGCATGGCTTTCTCAGAGGAAGTGAAGCTGGGCATTCTGAGTCTGAATTAAAAATGTAAATGAACTTACAAATCTCCAAGCATTCTTTTAAGTTATCACACAAAGGTAGTGTGGGATAATCCTAATCTATCACAAAAAGGTAGTGTGGGATCATCCTGATGAAATTGCAAATTTGCAAGCATTCTTCTATGCTAATATACTTCACATGTCCCTTTGAATATTGTTTTGTACTTTTATTCTATAGAGAAAGGTGAAACTATATGTTGTTTTTGTTGGTCCAAAGAACTACCCCTATGCTAAGACTGAAGACATGGCTTGTTGTAGACTTCCTGTCATCCATGGATCTTGCTCAATCTAAGTTTGAATGGCCACACAAATGAGTTTCTTTGCTTTTCCAAAATAGAAGGCCAAAATCCAATGTTCCCTTTACATGTTGGAACACCCTGTTTGCATCTGTTCAGTGTTATGTTTTTTAGTTTGCAGGAATATATAGCTCGACTGTTCAGTGTTATGTTTTTTAGTCTGTAGGGATATACAACTAATTGCATAGTCTGGTGGAAGTAAGATAGATAAAGTTCCCACTAATTTCTTGTAGACTAACTCATCAACTTCCTTTGAATCAATCTTGGTTGAAAGTTTTAGTGTGTTAGACTTACATGTAGATGAAATTTTACAATCTGCCATCATGAAGATGCATAACAAAGCTTGGGCATGTTTTGTTTGTAAAACAAAGATATGATTATTTGTCAAATTCTACACCTAAGCATCAATGTAGGATACTTAAATTTGTCATGTTTAAAGCTAAACATAACTTGAATTTAACAAGTGGAATACCAAATTGGTCTGCAACGTTTTATTTTTACATGTATGTCTGTTTTCATCGGTATTCCGACGTTTCATTACCTTCGGTATTTTGATGTTTCATCACCGTCGGTATTTTGACATTTCATCACCGTCGGTCTTCCAACATTTCACTACATTTCACCCCGTCGATATTCTGATGTTTCACTACACTTCACTACCATCAGTATTCCGATGTTTTAGTACCATCGGTCTTGCAACAGATTTTTCCCATTTTATAATGTCGAAAGAGAGACACTCTAGTTCATTGGAAGAGCGACACACACTTGGTAACATCGGAATAGCGATGTATAGTTGGTAATTTCAGAAGAGCGACGACCATTTAGAAACTTTGGAAAAAGTGTCGCTCTTCTGACGATTAACTCAAGTGTCGGAATTGCGATGTTAGGAGAAACCATGTTTTTCCCCGAATGAAAGTGTCGCTCTGGGGACGCCTATGTGTCGCAAGAGAGACATTTTGGCCATTGGAAATTGGGCCAAATGTGCTAGTGATAGTTAGAAATAATTCCATACAATTTTTTTTATGAGTGGGATCACAACCTTGGAAAGCTTCAGATGCCTCTGCATCCTTTGATCTCAGAACCATGAGCATGCACCCTTTCCTAGAATTCACCAATATCTTCATCTAACCTGTAGTTACAAGACTAGAATTTATATTTTCATGATGATCCCTAACAATGTATTCCACGTCATATTTTGTGAGATGATAATTTTTTTCAAGGTGAAAGAAAACTGCTTTCTTGTCATACAAATATGGAATCCCCAACACAATGCAACAAATATCCAAAAGAACAACATCAAGGTAGACCTCATCTACTAGTTTGGATGAAATCACAAATCTAGCCCTACACTATTTGGTTTAATGTAATTTGGCTTTATCACTCACCAAACCAAGAGGGCATGGTTTCAGATGAGACTTGCTATCCAGCCCCAATTTCTTAACCAAGGATTCTAAGATCAAGTTTACTTGTGAGCCCATATCAAACAAGGTTTCCACTTTAGTATGTTTCATCACAACTCTAATATGGAGCAATTTAGTTCTATTTCATTCATTAACAAGAGACTCATTTGAAATAATTATACTTGCATGCGATTCATAATTTAATTAACATGAAGAGAAACATTACCTTGTATTCCAACTGCTATGATCTGTGTCTCGTCACTAGAATCGAATCCAAGGTCTTGTTACATGTTTTCCACCGTCTTTTGTTTACCCTTTCTAGAAAATATCTTTGGCATCAACTTTGGATGCAACTTCCAAAAATGTTCATCATCATGGCCTTCCCTCTTGCAATGTGTGCAAGATGGATTTTCTCTTTCTTCTTTCTTGGTTGTAGTTTCCTTCTTGTCCTTTCCCTTTCCTTTTCCCTTGAACTTACCATTATGAGGATTGAAAGATGATTTCTTGGGTTGATCTTCTTTGTCATTCTTTACCCTTCTTTCGAGGTCACACTGGCCACATCAATAGTAGTAGGCTCAAACAACAACAAAGAATTCGTGATGTAACTATGTAATGCACCAATATACCTTGTTACAATTTATGGTGAATCAAGTGAAATGCCCAAATTCAAAGCTTTTTTTCTAAACTCTTCTGTAAATCTTTGTACATTTTGACCCTTTCCTTGTCTCAAATATTTCCATTCCATGAAAGCCTTTTGTTAATAACCTAAAGGATAAAACTGATCTTTTAATGTAGAAATAAAATTGGACCAAGAAGAAAGGAGATTACCCAATTTTTTGTTGCCTTTCTGCAACATTCTCTCCCACCAGACGAGAGCAGTGTTGCTCAGCATGATCATCTAGTTCATTCTTCTCATATTTGGAAAACAACTTGTCTACTTTCTCTGTCATGGTGTAGAAGATATTGTGACAATTCCGCTCTTCTTCCCATAAAGCTTCCTCATTTGACATTTTCTATATCCATGCTACACACCTTGCGTCTAGATCAAAGGATTTTAGTTTTCCTTCACCTTTTTGAAGCTTTTTCTTGGTTAGCATTCACTCATGCAACTTGCATCAAGAAGACCTTCTCTAATACCAAAGTAGATCCAAATATTTTAATTCAAGGATGCATACATAATTGCATTTAAAAAGCATGTAACCAAGTAGCATAAGCACATAAAGAAGCAAAAATCAAAAGAAATTATGAGATCAAAGGCACAAGACAATTTGATAACAGAGTTCACCCAATGTAGGCTACATCTTTGAGCCCTTATCAATGTGGGGAGGCCTCTGTCATTAATTGGAAGTGAAATCAAATTACAAGAAATTACAAAATGACACATTATACCTTCGCTTCCAGGGATGGCCTGTAAATGTAGACCTTTTCCGGAGAAACAGGTTGCACGGTTGGATTCTTGGTGAAAAATTGTGAAAAATGACTATAAATTCGACCCCTTTTGACACTGGCACTTCTAGACCCCCCAGGGAATCTTTTAGATTCTCTCATCATCAAAAAAATATACCCCTGCATCAAGGTTCCTCCCTCTATTGATCTGCACATTGTTCTACTGTGTATCTCTGCTATCAGACCCGTCAGTCTGCTCCTCCCCTTTGACATGCATTTTAACAACATATATATACAAAATTCCTTGGAAAATTTAACAAGACCGCCAGCCTGGCACCGTGGCTAGCAGAAAATTGCGAAGTCATAGCGTTGGTTGGGTCATGGGTCAAACCCATGGACCTATAGAAATTTTGTTATGTTGTATTGGAATAGCCCATCTCTATAACTATATACCTTGTATGTCATCCAACCATCGTTAAGATTTTTTCACATGTGGTCGATTGTCGGTCTTCGTGGTTATGTGTGGGAGGTTCCATCATTTTTATCGCCACTCGCGTGGAGTTCCATACCCAGCTTGCTACCATAAATATTGTGCAGTATAAATGTTTCATTCCAATTGATATATTTTACGACCCAACTTTCCGTGTGACAATCGTGGTGTGGTTTCCACTAACTGTCGAAGTTATACATAGTGATATGCCCTCCAAAGTGGGTTTTTGATATAATTCGACCCCAATTTGTTTTGCATATGTCGTGCCATAATTATTATTATATGGTTATGTTATGACCATATATTTAATATATATTTTTTTGGTTTTATTTATTATATATATATATATATATATATATTAATTTTAATATTTTGTGTTTTTCCTTTTGTTCAGGGCTAGAGGAAAAAAACTAGCGCGACATGTGTTGTCGACTATTTGGCCATTTGGTCGCCATATAGGAAAAATAGGTCCCCACATCTCCTTATGAATTTAAAACCTTTGAAGATGATAGAGCATTCATACAATCTCCGATTGAGGTGTCGTTCATGCCATTGGGTTCGTAATGATGAGTTCTATAGCCTTGTGTCATCATAGCTGACGTTCAAGAATTTCAAAATTTGAGCCTTTGAAGATAGTCCTAGATGAAATAGGTACCAAAATCCACTGTGATCACTCATCAATACAAATCTTCTGCCTAGAAGATAGTGCCTCCACATATTCAATTCATCAATGATCACTTCCAACTCAATATCATGTGTCAGATAGTTCTACTCGTTCTCATTTAGTTTCTATGAGTCATAACATACCACCTTTCCTTCCTGCATAAGGAATCCACCAAGCCCTCTCTTGAAAGCATCTGTACATACCACAAACTCTTTGTTCGGATTTGAAATATTCAACACTGGAGCATGTGTCAAAAACTACTTTAACTGCTCAGAATTGGCTACACATTCATCTATCCACTCAAACTTCTTACCTTTCCTTTGCATTTGTGTGATAGGATATGCAATCTGTAAGAAGTTCTAGATGAACCTCCTGTAATAAATTTCTAATCCCATAAATGATCTTACCTCATCCACATTCCTAGGAGATGCCCATTCCATTATGTCCCTCATCTTTTCTCTATTCACTGTTATGCCTTCCTTAAAAATAATATGTCCTAAGTAATGCACCTTTGTCTGAAATAAACTACATTTGCTAAGCTTAGCATACAAATGATGCTCTCTTAGAAATCTCAACATTGCTACTAAATGTTTGGCATGCTCTTTTTCATTATTAGAATATATCAATATATCATCAATGAATACAATAACAAAATTTTTCCAAATAAGGGCACAACACACTATTCATAAAACACATGAAATTAGCTGGAGCATTAGTCAAACTGAAATAAAATACAACAAACTCGTAATGTATGTATCTGTCCCGAAAGGTTGTATTGTAAATGTCCTCTTCCTTAATGCGCACGTGATGATATCCAGATCTCAGATCAATCTTCAAGAACACAGTTTCTCCCTTCAATTGATCAAACAAATCATCATTCCTTCGCAACAAATACATGTTCTTAATGGTCACCTTGTTCAACTATCTGTAATCAATGCACAATTTGAGGGTACTATCTTTTGTCTTCACAAACAATATCAGTGTACCCCATGCTGATACGCTTGGCCTAATGTATCCCTTGTCTAGAATTTCATTCAATTCCATCTTCAACTCTACCAACTCAAGTGTGCTCATCCTGTAGGGTGATTTTGATGCTGGTGCTACCCCTAGTACCAACTCAATTGAAAATTATGCTTCCCTGTGAGGTGGAAACTCTGAAATATCTATGGGAAATACATCTTGAAACTTCTGTAGAAATGGGTACCTGCTTAACACATCCACATCCTCAAGTTCCTTACCTTTGTCACTATAAATGTGCACTGCAAATAACACACACCCTTTCTTGTGACTACGCTTTTATTGCATAGCTTTCACCATCGTAACTGATGTTGCTTTCTTCTTACCCTGTCAGATTCTCTGTTTTCCATTGTCACCCAAGCACTCAATGGAATTGTCATAAAAATTCACCTTGTACCTATGAAGATATATCCAATCCATATCCAAAAGCATACTATATGATCCCATTGGTAATACATTCAATTAATGTGTTGATGTAGGCATACCATTCAAGTTAAATGCACAAGCTCTTACCCAATGATGAAATCTCTTCTTGGTACCTATAGCCAACTGCATTAACCAAGACTCTGCACGCACTTCATTATTCAAACCACACTTATCCACTAGGTCCATCTTAACATAACTATAATTAGATCTAGGGTCAATCAAAATAGAAAAAAATTGATCACACAACTTACCATCCATCTCGATAATAGACACCAGGTGATCTTCCTTCCTATTATCGAACATTGCATAGATCTTACGAATACTCTATCCAACATCTCCCACTGCATATTCCTCCTGAGCATTGTAGATCTGTAGTCTAGCCGCTACAACACCACCCAAAATTTACCATATATTTAAAATTTCGGGTACCCCTTCTACTCACCTACGCGTTAAAGTCTTTCACCTGACCTGCAGTCAATGACACCCTGCCGACCTATCCCCAACCCCTCACGAGTTGTCTCATCACCATGACTTGATGCTGTCACTGCAATCACACCATATGTGGGAGGGATCATCTAGCGTACGATCAAACATTATTACTGCAGTCACGCCATGTGTAATGAGATTTCCATGCATACGTCTGAATGGAAACCTTTTGTGTATTGACGAGTAAAAGCCCTCTTGCTGTAGGTCATTAAGCATGTTGACTGAATGCGTATTTTAAACTTGTTAATCTCATACGTTTTATCTAGGGGCACCATTCGCAAAGAATAACTGTGAACTAATTGATGTTATGTTGATTATACAGGTCCATCCCACGACTCATCAACTCATCAATGATTGTCATGGCACCGAGAGAAATAAGATTAAGACTCTTGCATCTGAAGAGATTAAGGAACCTGGGCTTGTTGACCATACTGTGGTTTCAAACGAATCTCTAGCTAAAGTTATGTTCGAAATCCACCAAATGATTCTACCCAAAGTGAAAGCAGTGATGTAGAGATATATGTCAGACGGACCTCCTCTAAGGGTGGCAGCCAACAAAAGTATTCTTTTAATATTCGAGGTGTTGAATCCTTTGAGCAGAAGTTGGAAGACGCGCAAGAAGCATTGGGTATTGGTCCTCATGATTATGTTCTTGTGACATATGTTTCAAAAATGGTCTGGTACCAAGAGTTGTTGAGATGTGCACCTATATTATTGATTATGGGGTCTCTTATTTACTTTGGGTGAAGAACGCAAAGTGGCTTGGGTGTAAGTGGACCTAGAGGCAAGGGTGGCCGTGGACTCTTTAACATAAACAAATCTATGTGAAAACATTATAAGGAGCGCACATTCAATTAAGCAAAGCTATGTTGCACATTTAAACCAAATTCAAGTAATGGCGAAGCACATTTTGTTTTTGGAGATTGCTCAAATTTTATAAAAAAGCCATTCTTCTGAACCAACCATCATTCTAAGTTGTGTTGACAACTCTGGCAAAGTGGGGACAAGGAGCATTATGGTTAAATCCAAGCTACACGGTGGATGCAAAATTATGATTTTATACAATTAAACCAAGGAAAAATCATATAGGTTCAAAGCCATAAGAGATGGCGGAGCAAAACCATGTCAAGACATTATGAATTGGCACACATTCAATCAGCCAAAGTTGTGTTGTATATGAAACCAAGGCGCAAGGCCATGTAGTTTCCAAACAATATAAAGTGGTGGATCATGAACCATATGAAGACATATTTTGAATGGGGCTTAAATATATCTATGGCGGATATAATGATCCAAGCGTATGGGAAAAACATAGAGTGGAGTGCATGGTATGTTATAATAACCATGGCACGTTGCATGTGCGCAAATGCTCGATGGTTTACAACAAATAAATACATTTGGTGATCCAACCATAGTGCCAGGTATAATAATCTACCATCAGGTTTTGAGCGCTGCGAGAATAATACGGTTTTCAAATCTTGTAACGTTGGAGGAGCAAGTAATATAAACTAAACAAAGAAAAGGCATTACGAATGAATTTAAAGGATCGATGGCTGTTTTAAAACTAATGGAAAATGTTTGGAGCAATTTGCATACGTAGCGGCCAGCCTTACGTGGAGACATAGCACAGAAACCAAATGGACACGTTGCACAAAGTTAAACGTTCAATGGCACGTAATTTCATGGACACGTGACATGGCGCAAAGGATTCGATGGCCGTTTTCAAACTCATAGAAAATGTTTGGAGCAATTTGCATATATAGCAGTCGGCCTTACGTGGAAACACAACGCAGAAAACAAATGAACATGTTTGCATAAAGCTAAACATTCAATGGAGGTTTTCAACGTTGGAATGGATATATGGGAGCAAAACATCATAACCGACCCACCACAGCATTGTGACATTTGTGTTTAAAAGAGGGCAGGGTTGACGGTTGAACCATTTACGTTGAAACCCATGGTTTCAAAACCATGTGAGGTGGCGAGCGGAACCATATAAAACGTGCAAGGAGTCACATGTTCGGTGCCAGGTTTTCAATCCATAATAACATGCGCGCCATATACATATAGCGGCAAAATTTATGTGGAGCCAACATCGTAACATATCTATAAAGGAGTTGTTGGAATAATGGTGGCACAATATATGGTCAGAAGACAGCAGAATTGGCTATCTATAGCCGCGATTTTAAAAGGTGCAAGGTTACGGTTTTGCTGGAAGAAATCGTGTTCTTTCCACCATATTCTCTGTATGCTAGCACGTAAAGCTAGCTGTTGCCATAATGCCCAACTGTTTTTTTGTTTCAAATTAGGAATGGCTCGCTGATGGAGGAAGTTCCCCAGTACCGAGCGTTACGTTCAACGGCTCCCTAGAATGCATTGATGATTTTTAGTAACAGTCCATTACCACTAAATCAAGGTTTCGATGGAGGCGGCAGTGTCACCATTACCTAGCGTGGATTCAGCTGTGACAGCATGGAAAGTGGCATGCAATTCCATCCTGAATGCATGCACACGGATTCGTCTGTATTGGTTTTGCCACCGCAGTAAGATACCGATCCACCAGGGAAGAGCGAAACGTTCCATCGAACCAATGCAGGAATGGATGTGGAGTATTGTTTCCAGAGCGACGAATCCCTCCATTACAGTAGATGTTCCATTACAGGATAAAAGCTTCATTTTCAAAATTATATCAAAGTTGTTGACTCAAGGAGGCCTGACATTCGATGTTAAATCATTATGCTCCTATCCCAGCCTTTTCGATGTTTTTTGAGCCAGCCATGTCCACCAACACCAACCTCCCTCCAACCAATGGCACATCTACTATAATCATGCAATGGATGCGAGAACTCCTCTCGTTGCAATTGATGGAGGCGGTGGGTTTGCACGACGAGTTGTAGTTTTTTCCCAGCAAGCAAGAGGACTGGTTTTCAAAGCGAAGAACGTGAGATGAGGAACATTGCTATAAAATCCGCAGATCTGCTACCCTTTTGAAGTTGCAGGTCGCAAATCCCAACAGGTCGTGAGGTCGCATCTCTGATTTTTCCCGAAAGTTGCGACCCCGCGACCCAGCGACCTAGTCGCAAGGTCGCAGGGTCGCATTTTTATCTTTTTCCACGATCCGCGACCCCGCGACCTAGTGACCTAATCGCAAGGTCGCAAGGTCGCATCTCTTCGGTTTTTCCACCTTTTGCGACCCCGCGACTCAGCGACCTAGTTGCAAGGTCGCGAGGTCGCATTTCTTCAGTTTTCCTCCTTTTTACGACCCCACGACCCAGCGACCTAGTCGCAAGGTCGCAAGGTCGCATGTGCATCTGTTTTCACGATCCGTGACCCCGCGACCCAGCGACCTAGTCGCAAGGTCGCAAGGTCGCACCTTGGAAATTTTCTTACAACCTGCGACCCCGCGACCCAGTCAGGTCGCAGGTCGCAACGACAGCTCAGGTCACAGGTCACAGAAAAGACCGGGTCGCAAGGTAGCCCAATGGTTAATAAGATGAAAAGTCAAGGAATCCCAAAGAGCAGGTTTTGCATTATAAATACTCCTTCGGGAGCTTGTAAAATGGATCTTTTGTTTGGGACTTGAGTTGAATATATTGTATTACCAGAGGATTACACATTGAAACATGAATACAAGCATTTTGAGGAAACCCCTTTGTTGGATCTGATGTGTTTGGCTATGCGAACACTATGTGTATTTCTTATACAGTTTCAAATATCCTATGATTAATGAAGCTGCACTCTTAATGGCATCATTTATGCATCACGGCTATCTGTGCTTGTGTTAATGATGTTCAGTTTTTCATTGCTCTCTTAATGGATGTTAATGACTTTGTTTATTAGCATTTCGTTTTATCTTTCATGAAGTAAAGGGGCATCTCGCCATAAAGAACTATTTCTTTTGTGGTCAGAATACCTCACAAGCATAACCCCAAAGATGTGTTGCTAACGACACCTCCTTTGGCGTGTATGCTTTATTAATTTTCTCGCTACGCATAGTGTTATCTACGTGTTTAATGCATCAATCATATGTCTTGTATCAGTTGATTAGGTGTGTATCCACTGTTTTATAGAGTTTAAGCGAGACCCAAAGCAAAGGAGAAATCAGTGGTAGCTGGACCCACACCCCGGACGGGATCCCTATTCCAAACGGTTCAAGGTCTAATTGGGACCTTTTACCGGGGAGATCCCCTGCTGTTGGCCAAACAGATTTTCCCGTCAACAGAATTGGCGCTAGAAGGAGGGCCAAATGACAAGCTGAGCCCTTAGAGCCTGCAATTAATCTCATATCTATAATGGCTCATTCCAAAATCATTCTCCCGAGATGTTTGTCGGAGTTTTACGAACCTCGATACTTCATCCCCGATGAACTTATGTATCACTTGTCCCAGTTAAAATTTGATGGTGAAAATGGGGTGTCCATAACCCAACACTTTTTAGATTTTTGTGACTTTGGTGAGTACTATGAAATTGACGATGAAGGTTTGATTTGTTTTCTTTTTTTCCTCACCCTTGAAGGTCGCGCTAAGCAATGGTGTCGCACATTGCCGAAAGCTTCCATCCATTCATTTGAACAACTCGCCAGTGAATTGCGGCAAGCTTTCCACAGGTACGATTTGCAAAGTGTAGTGATAAAGTTAAATGACATCAGAATGGAACCTCAGGAATCTTTAGATGAGTTCGCTATCAGATTCGTTCATTATTGTTTTGAGTTCCCTGAGAGGGATGTGGATTGGAAATGTTTAAGTGAACAGTTCAAGTATGTGATTCTCATTTCCCTTGAACAATTCCAGTTAGATCCTAGTGTTCCCTATGATGACCCGCAAGTTACCGGCTGTTCAGATTTTGTCCCTAATGCCTCGTTGTCCATCTCCCCGTGTCTAGACCTCATTCAGGCCTCCAAGGAGAATATTTCTATGTGTGAAATTCTCGCTCCTCCTCCTGAGTTGTCAGATAGTCGAGGTACGACCTCGAAAGTTCTGAGCAATGATGGATGGGGGCATGGGGATGAAGCCTACGGTACACCCTTTGAATATTTCACGCACCATGTTGAATCAGAGCTTGAAAGCCCCAGTGGCTCATTACCTCTCTCGGTTCATGAAACCTACCTCGAGCCCACTCGGTGTCTCCCTAGACACAAACCTAAATCTGATTCGCATACTGATTATGAATCAACTCCTACCCCGCATAAAGTTGATTCCCTTACAAGGCCTGCCAGATCATCGTTTTCTCTAAATGACACGGATGCACGTGTTGACAAGCCTTGTAGGGTTAACACCCCTATGACTCAATCGTTTCGTTCATTATTCCCCAGTTGGTTTTCCGATCCCGTCACACCAGTAATTTCTTCGAGACATTCAAAATTTTCTTATACTGGTATTGGCGACAATCACAAGCACACAGATGGTGTTTCACAATCACGGTTCAAAATCGATGAATCTTTCATATCGATCATTCTCACTTGGAATCTTTAGACAACCATAGGAGTGATTTCCTATCTGGGCAACATCAAGATGTCCTCTTTATTGATCCATCCCAGTTGGTAACTCCCGCGGAGCCTGACTTGCCAGGTACCCAACTTGATCAAATCAAGGGTTGTAGCGATCACTCCTCATCTAAAAACATATTCAATCATACCACTGAGGACTATCACTCACATCTCTTTGCTGAACCTATGAAGACACCTGAATTCATTGATTCACCTTGGGAAGATTCAAGTACCCATCAGAAAGTTGAATCGCTTCAGCTTCTGCCAATTGTTTCTCAAATGATGATCCCCAAGTACCATGCTCTTCCCAGCATAACCGCGGTAAATCCACCCTACCCTAGAGAATCTAAAGAAACTGATATATCGATCTATCAATCTGTCAGCGTGCAAACATTTGACCAAATTGATACAAATCCCACTGACATTCTGCAACCCACCACAATCCATGATCACATCTACTCACCTATTGATCTCGCCAAGTAGTTAAAGTTGGAAAACCCCTTGCTCGAAGGTCCAGAGTTTGTTCAAGGAAGCGAGGAATTTCAGGATCCACTAAACGCGGATTCAGATCCTTATACCCTTGACCAAACCCAGGAGCAATCCCGAACTAGGGTTTTTGAAACTAGGGTTTCTACGCTTGGATGCGCATGCATCTATAATTCGCCTAGCACTTGCTTATTGTTTCCATTCCATAAAACTGATGGTTCCCAACACCATGATGAGCTTGCCTGTCAACTCGACCAACCCTATTCGGTGGATGTACCTACAAATAGGAAATGCCTTACCCAACGCCCATCAGGCCCAGGATTGTGCATGAATGATTATGTGTCATTGAAAAATGTTGAGTTTCAAGAACATATCGCTGTGTATCAAGATGAGAGTGGGATTCAGCTCGCACAATCTATTTTGGCACGTTCGTTGGTAAGTATCTATGATCGGATTGCCGTTGCACCTTCTCCTCAGGTAAGTTTTGTTACTACTGCACGTTTTTGGATACTAGCTCTGATCTTGATCATTGTTGTCGTTGCAGGATACAAACTAATGCAGTGGCTGCACTGGAAAGCTGATTTTACATAGCCCACCGCATCATTGGTTAAACTAGGTTTTAGGTGTAGGATAGCTAGGACCTGCAATAAAATTTTTAGTTCAAAGTTAATTAGGTTTACTTGCTAAATTTTTTACTTCATGATTTAAAAGTGTGTTTGTTATTTTATGATTAATATCCTAGGCATCATCATGTCACAATTTTTTTGCACTCATTTCTTTTCAGTTTGCTTGTTGCTGCATAAATAATTACTGCTTGTATTGTGCCTCTTTCCCATCTACGACTGGTTAATCATTCACCCACATGGTGTTGCATTGCATCTTGAGCCTCACCTATTACATTGCATCATATGCTCTCTCCCTCACATCAGTTTTTGTCATATCGCCTGCCACTTCATGAGCCCTCATTGCAATCCTATCACCTTGCAGTCTTGTTTTGCCCCGATTGCTGTAGTGGTAACCCCATTGTTTTGCATGAGGTTGCGGTGGCTATCTCAAGAGGCAGCTTTCTCTTAGGACCAGTCATCGAAGTCGCATTCTCAACAAGATGCCTATGAGTCTAAACTTATTATTTGGGGAGATACGAGCCGGTTGTCTATGGGAGACCTGATGAGCTGAAATGGCCCGTACTCGTAAGCCTAAGCCTTGTGCCCAGCATAGTCTTGGACGTTTTAGATGATCTGTTTTGCACGCCTCACCTATTGTGGCAGGTGGGATGTGAAGGTTTGGCGCAAGGGAAAACCCAAATCAGGATATCTTTCAGTTTCTGTAAAACAAGAAACAACCTCTCTTGCTTGTAAAATAAGTCGGGATCCCTCATCTGCCCATGAAAAATAAGTGCCTCGAGCACATGAAAATAAGTGCTGTAAGCACATGAAACAAATAAGGGTAAAGGATCGAGAAAGGCTTCCTGCGCAGAGAGGTAATGCAACGACTCCGCTGGGGTACTGACCAGGCTCGCTGGCAGCGGAGCAATGTTTGCGATTTCTTGAAGTGACTCCGCCGGGGTACTGTCCAGGCCTGCTGGCAGCGAAGAAACACCAGAAACGTACTTTAAAAAATCCTAAAAATAATAAACCCACTGCCTTGCCCTTCACATCATCAAAAAGTTACTGGCGTCTGTGAGCTTTCTCTTTGATGTGTTTCTGATTAGCGGGACTTAGTTGAGGCACAAGGATTACGCATACTTGTGAAGGGCCAAAGTAATACAAAGGGTACCTGCAGAACTTGTTCAATATTCCCTTGCATTACTATTCGGACTCCGACTTTTGTTGTGATATTGACAGAGACGCTGGACTCTACCAGTGGTTCACCATTTTTTGTAGCCGCTATAACACCACCCAAAATTTACCATATATTTAAAATTTCGGGTACCCCCTCTGCTCGCCTAGGCGTTAAAGTCTTTCACCTGACCTGCAGTCAACGACACCTTGCCAACCTATCCCCAACCCCTCACGAGTTGTCTTATCACCATGAATTGATGTTGTCACTGCAATCACGCCTATTGTGGGAGGGATCATCTAGCGTACGATCGAAAATTCTTACCGTAGTCGTGCCATGTGTAATGAGATTGCCATGCATACGTCTGAATGGAAACCTTTTGTGTATTGACGAGTAAAAGCCCTCCTACTGTAGGTCATTAAGCATGTTGACTGAATGCGTATTTTAAACTCATTAATCTCATACGTTTTATCTAGGGGCACCATTCGCAAAGAATAACTGTGAACTAATTGATGTTATGTTGATTATACAGGTCCATCCCACGACTGATCAACTCATCAATGATTGTCATGGCACCGAGAGAAATAATATTAAGCCTCTTGCATCTGAAGAGATTAAGGAACCTGGGCTTGTCAACCATACTATGGTTTCAAACGAATCTCTAGCTAAAGTTACGTTTGAAATCCACCAAATGATTCTACCCAAAGTGAAAGCAGTGATGTAGAGATATATGTCAGACGGACCTCCTCTAAGGGTGGCAGCCAACATAAGTATTCTTTTAATATTGGAGGTGTTGAATCCTTTGAGGAGAAGTTGGAAGATGCACAAGAAGCGTTGGGTATTGGTCCTCATGATTATGTTCCTGTGGCATATGTTTCAGAAATGGTCTGGTACCAAGAGTTGTTGAGATGTGCACCTATATTATTGATTATGGGGTCTCTTATTTACTTTGGGCGAAGAACGCAAAGTGGCTTGGGTGTAAGTGGACCTAGAGGCAAGGGTGGCCGTGGACTCTTTAACATCAACAAAACTATGTGAAAACATTATAAGGAACGCACATTCAATGAAGCAAAGTTATGTTGCACATTTAAACCAAAGTCAAGTAATGGCGAAGCACATTTTGTTTTTGGAGATTGTTCAAATTTTATAAAAAAGCCATTCTTCTGAACCAACCATCATTCTAAGTTGTGTTGACAACTCTGGCAAAGTGGGGACAAGGAGAATTATGGTTAAATCCAAGCTACACGGTGGATGCAAGATTATGATTTTATACAATTAAACCAAGGCAAAATCATATGGGTTCAAAGCCATAAGAGATGGCAGAGCAAAACCATGTCAAGACATTATGAATTGGCGCACATTCAATTGGCCAAAGTTGTGTTGTATATGAAACCAAGGCGCAAGGCCATGTAGTTTCCAAACAATATAAAGTGGTGGATCATGAACCATATGAAGACATATTCTGAATGGGGCTTAAATATATCTATGGTGGATATAATGATCCAAGCGTATGGGAAAAACATAGAGTGGAGTGCATGGTATGTTATAATAACCATGGCACGTTGCATGTGCGCAAATGCTCGATGGTTTACAGCAAATAAATACATTTGGTGATCCAACCATAGTGCCAGGTATAATAATCTACCATCAGGTTTTGAGCGCTGCGAGAATAATACGGTTTTCAAATCTTGTAACATTGGAGGAGCAAGTAATATAAACTAAACAAAGAAAAGGCATTACGAATGAATTTAAAGGATCGATGACTATTTTCAAACTAATGGAAAATGTTTGGAGAAATTTGCATATGTAGCGGACAGCCTTACGTGGAGACATAGCGCAGAAACCAAATGGACACATTGCACAAAGTTAAACGTTCGATGGCACGTAATTTCATGGACACGTGACATGGCGCAAAGGGTTTGATGGCCGTTTTCAAACTCATAGCAAATGTTTGGAGCAATTTGCATATATATCAGTCGGCCTTACGTGGAAACACAACGCAGAAAACAAATGAACACGTTTGCATAAAGCTAAACATTCAATGGAGGTTTTCAACGTTGGAATGGATATATGGGAGCGAAACATCATAACCGACCCACCACGACATTGTGACATTTGTGGTCAAAAGAGGGCAGGGTTGACGGTCAAACCATTTACGTTGAAACCCACGGTTTCAAAACCATGTGAGGTGGCGAGCGGAACCATATAAAACGTGCATGGAGTCACACGTTCAGTGCCAGGTTTTCAATCCATAATAACATGCGCGCCATATACATATAGCGGCCAAATTTACATGGAGCCAACATTGTAACATATCTATAAAGGCGTTGTTGGAATAATGGTGGCGCAATATATGGTCAAAAGACAGCAGAATTGGCTATCTATAGCTGCGATTTTAAAAGGTTCAAGGTTACGGTTTTGCTGGAAGAAATCGTGTTCTTTCCACCATATTCTTTGTATGCCAGCACGTAAAGCTAGCTGTTGCCATAATGCCCAACTGTTTGTTTGTTTCAAATTAGGAATGGCTCGCTGATGGAGGAAGTTCCCCGGTATCGAGCGTTACGTTCAACGGCTCCCTAGAATGCATTGATGATTTTTTAGTAACAGTCCATTACCACTAAATCAGGGTTTCGGTGGAGGCGGCAGTGTCGCCATTACCCAGCGTGGATTCAGCTGTGACAGTGTCGAAAGTGGCATGCAATTCCATCTTGAATGCATGCACATAGATTCGTCTGTATTGGTTTTGTCACTGCAGTAAGATACCGATCCACCATGGAAGAGCGAAATGTTCCATCGAACCAACGCAGGAATGGATGTGGAGTATTGTTTCCAGAGCGACGAATCCCTCCATTACAGTAGATGTTCCATTACAGGATAAAAGCTCCGTTTTCAAAATTATATCAAAGTTGCTGACTTGAGGAGGCCTGGCATTCGGTGTTAAATCATCATGCTCCTATCCCAGCCTGTTCGATGTTTTCTGAGCCAGCCATGTCTACCAGCACCAACTTCCCTCCAACTGATGGCACATCTACTATAATCATGCAATGGCTGCGAGAACTCATCTTTTTGCAATTGGTGGAGGCGGTGGGTTTGCACGACGAGTTGGAGTTTTTTCCCAGCAAGCAAGAGGACTGGTTTTCAAAGAGAAGAACGCGATATGAGGAACACTGCTATAAAATCTGCATATCTGCTACCCTTTTGAAGTTGCAGGTCGCAAATCCTAGCAGGTTGCGAGGTCACATCTCTGATTTTTCCTGAAAGTTGCGACCCCGCGACCCAGCGACCTAGTCGCAAGGTTGCAGGGTCGCATTTTTATCCTTTTCCATGATCCGCGACCCCGCGAGCCAGCTACCTAATCACAAGCTCGCAAGGTCACATCTCTTCGGTTTTTCCACCTTTTGCGACCCCGCGACTCAGCGACCTAGTCGCAAGGTCGCGAGGATGCATTTATTTGGTTTTCCTCCTTTTTGTGACCCCGCGACCCAGCGACCTAGTCGCAAGGTCGTAAGGTCGCATGTGCATCTGTTTTCACGATCCGCGACCCAGCGACCTAGTCGCAAGGTCGCAAGGTCGCACCTTGGACATTTTCTTACAACCCACGACCCCGCGACCCAGTCAGGTCACTGGTCGCAACGACAGCTTAGGTCACAGGTCGCAGAAAAGACCGGGTCGCAAGGCAGCCCAACGGTCAAGAAGATGAAAAGTCAAGGAAGCCCAAAGGGGAGGTTTTGCATTATAAATACTCCTTCGGGAGCTTGTAAAATGGATCTTTTGTTTGGGACTCGAGTTGAATATATTGTATTACCAGAGGATTACACATTGAAACATGAATACAAGCATTTTGAGGAAACCCCTTTGTTGGATCTGATGTGTTTGGCTGTGCGAACACTATGTGTATTTCTTATACAGTTTCAAATATCCTATGATTAATGAAGCTGCACTCTTAATGGCATCATTTATGCATCACGACTATCTGTGCTTGTGTTAATGATGTTCAGTTTTCATGTCATTGCTTTCTCTTGTGGGATGTTAAAAGGTTTATTAGCTTTTCGTTTTATGCTGAAAATGCTAGGGGCATCACCATAAAGAATTATTTCTTTTGTGGTGGTCTCCCAAACATAGCCCCAGAGTATTGTGTTCTGACACTCTTTGCATTATATCCTTTCATTCAATACCATAAGCTACGCATAGTGTTATATACGTGTTTAATGCATCAATCATATGTCTTGTATCAATTGATTAGGTGTGTATCCACTGTTTTATAGAGTTTAAACGAGACCCAAAGCAAAGGAGAAATCGGTGGTGGCAGGACCCACACCCGGACTGAGGATCCCTGTTCAGCGTTCAAGATTAATTGGGACCTTTCTGCAGGAAGGAGATCCTATTTGTTTGTGGATAGATTTTCAAGTCAACGGAGTACTATATTTTCTTCACAAACAATATCAGTGCACCCCAAGGTGATAAACTTGGCCTAATGTATCCCTTGTCCAGTGATTTTTTCAAATGAACCTTTAACTCTACCAACTATGGTGTGCTCATCCTGTAAGGTGCCTTAGATGTTGGCACTACCCCAAGTACCAATTCAATAGAAAATTCTACTTCCTTGTGAGGTGGAAACTCTGAAATATATGCGGGAAATACATCTTGAAACTGTTGTAGAATTGGGTACTTTCTTAACACATCCAGATACTCTACTTCCTTACCTTTTTCACTATAAATATGCACTAAAAATAACACACACTTTCTTGTGACTACTTTCTACTTTTCAGCTTTTTCACCCTTCTGCAGCTGATGTTGCTTTCTTCTTACCCCGCAAGACTCTTTGTTCCCCATTATCATCCAAGCACTCAATAGCCTTGTCATAAAAATCCACCTTAATACAATGAAGATATAACCAGTCCATACACAAAAGCATGTTATAAGATCCCACCAAAAATAAATTTATATGTACTGAGGTAGGCATACCAGTCAAGTAAAATGCAGAAAATCTTACCCAATGATGAAATCTCTGCCGGTTATATTCTTGCATTAGCAAGACTCTGTACTTCATTATTCAAACCACACTTATCCACTAGGTCCATTAACGCTATAATTAAGTCACTTATAAATTAAAATGAAAAAATTCAGTCACAACTTTACCATCCATCCTAGATAACTGACTTTAGTGATCTTCCTTCCTATTATCTAAATTATTTATGAATCTTCAGTCATATCCAACAACTCTCCTTTCTTCTCACAGGCATACTCAGATGCGAAGTCTATACGATGAAACCTGGACATCTCTCTGGTAGTCACACCTGCAAGTTCAACTACAGACTCCTATTTCCAACTCTGTTAAAACACGGTGTGAAATTGATAGCGATATGTTATACATCCGAGATTCTCCTGATCACACACTATTTGACTTCATGCACAATACAGAATCTCTTCTACCATTGATCATTAATTGCGAAAATAAAATCAATTGCATGCACACATTAAAACCATAAAAATTCACACATATGAACACAGTAATTTATGGGAAAGCTTAAAGCTAAAAACCCCCAACTATCTGTATATTATATGTCATAGAGATCATGTAACAATCATCATACAAAGATCCTCACAAGCTCTCAGTACAATCTCCAACTGCTACACACTAATCAAGTCTGATCTAGCAAATCTCATGCTCCAATCTTTGCTACCTGCTAGCGTGCCTCTACTACGCAATCACTACTGAAGAATGGCTCTGAATGAACTCAAATTGGTCCAGCCTTGCTCACACAATCCTCATTGGCATCTCCAACCACTGTGTGTTGCAAATCATGCAACACTATAGTCACAACTGATAGTCACACTGCTCTTTCACCTACCTCTTCACTGGTCTCCACTGAAACTGTCCATGCACTGTAGTTAACTGATGTTTTCTTTAGTTGATTAATGAGTTAATAATTAGTGAATTAATTAATAATTAATTCACACCACTCTCACTAGTGTATCAATCAGTTAGACTAGATACAACTAGCTCAACTATGTTTAACTCAGTTAAACTGAACACAACTCCATCAACTACTTCAATAACTCCACCAAACTCTGTCACATGAGTTATAACTGAAGTATCCATGCAATAGCTCCACTTAACACTCAGGAATAGCGTAATTCCTTCTGTCAGCTTCTGTGCCACATCTGTGCACTTAACTGAAGTGCTCCAAGAGAATAAGATAATGTTTATAGTCCAAATATTATTAAGAGCTAATAATATTAGACATATCTATTTTTAGACTGGCAATCTAAAAATAGATTCCACCCAATATGTCTAAAAATAGAAGTCCATCTATTTTTCCAACTTGACCAACCATCCACAAATAGCATCCTGCAACTCATAGAATATGATCGACATTTCTAAAAATAGACTTGCACCAAAAATAGCCTGCGGGCCCACTTAGTGAAGGCGACTTCTTTCCACTAAGCTCATCATCTTGTTGCAATATCAACACTCCATCTCAAAAAGATAAGGATTATCTACCACCCCTATCCTGCCCTTATGGTATTCGAATTTTCTCCTGGTGAGCGCCTTCGTCAAGATATCAGCATTCTGATCCTCTGTGGGAATGTATGAAAGTAACATGAT
The DNA here is from genome assembly GCA_034641835.2 of Pinus albicaulis. Taxonomy (NCBI): domain Eukaryota; kingdom Viridiplantae; phylum Streptophyta; class Pinopsida; order Pinales; family Pinaceae; genus Pinus; species Pinus albicaulis. The sequence continues at coordinate 1,666,694,831 of CM076579.1, forward strand.
ATTTCGCTGCACACAATCTCTGATATGATGATACCGGATGTCAATGTGTTTGGATATATCATGAAATACTAGATTAACCAAGAGTTTAATGAAAATCTGATTATCACAATATATCACAGTAGGATCTAAGTGTGAACCGAACAACCCGACCAGGATCTTCCTCATCCATATAGCCTCGCATGCAGCCAAACTTGTTGCCATATACTCGGCCTCTGCCGAAATGAGTGCCATGGATCTCTGCTTCCTGCTGTACCAAGAAAATGCTGTTGACCTAATACTAAAAATCCCTCCAAATGTGCTCTTTCTGTCCATTGGGCTCCCTGCCCAATCTGCATCCGTGAAGCCACATAGCTTCACCTCATCTGACTGTCTGTACCATAATCCATATCCGTGTACCTATGATATCTCATCTGCCAACATGACCTCAGAACTTAGTAGTAACCGGACAGGAAAAGCCGGATGCCGGCACCATCACCGTGAATTCGTGTATTGACCAGACACATGAGCGACCCACCAATTGTCGATAAACAGTGGCATCCACTACCTTTGCCGATGTAGCATCCTCTTTCCTCCAACCACCAGGAAGAGGAGTGTCGATAGGCTTGTAGCCATGCATGTTGAACTTCTCCAGTATCTCCCGAGCATACTTACCTTGAGACACAAACAATCCATCACTGCGCTGCCAAATTTCCAATCCCAGGAAATAATGAAGGAGGCCCAAGTCCTTCATCTCAAACTCCTTTTCAAGTTCAGCCTTGCATGAGTGCATCAACAGTTCATCACCTTTCAAAATAAAATCATCTACATAAAGTACAATGATCAGCAACTTACCCTCCACCACAATCTGGTATAGGTTCGGATTCGCCTCACTCTTGGAGAATCCAAGTTCGGTGAAATAACTTTTCTGGTATTATTACCAAGCACGTTGTATTCCAACCACCAACTCTCTCTTAAAACTTTGCACACATGCGACCATTTCTTTGAAGATCTCGGCTTCTTCGGGATGTCTGTGTACACCTCCTCCTCTGTTATGGTTGAAGACACGGTCTTTATCCACGTACGATGAATGTGCCACCCCATGCTGAGCGAGAGAGCAAGAATGTGCTGTGGAAGGCACGACACGATGAGTGAAAAGGTCTCCTCATAATACAGAATCCCCTCTAAATGCGCGAGAAGAAGCCTCAGGAAAAAAATCTTGCCTTTTACTTCTCCACCTCCCGGCTAAATTGCTTGTGTTCACTTTCTGAATCCATCTTGAACCTATCATTTGATTTCCCTTCCGGCCTTGGGGCAGTCTCCCATGCATTTGTTCCCCGACAATAAAGATGTACTCTTCCACCATGGAATCTACCCATGTGGGGTCCTCCACAGCTTCCTCGAAAGAGGATGGCTCTGTCATGACACATTTTCTCACAAGAGCCATGTATCTAGTGTACCGATCCAGTGACTGTCTTTGTCTGCGCTGTGTTGTAGGTGGTCCTACAATATTCTCTACATCTTGAGCCAGTCGCTCAGCTTCTGTAGTGCGCTTGCACCCTCTGATGGTTGGCGCTACATGAGTGGTCTCTTCCACTCCATGAAATTCCTCTTGTGGCTGATCCACATCCTAAGGCTCATCCTTAGGAACTAATAGCTCCTCATCTTCATGCAAGTGTGGCTCCCTCTCAAGCGAACACTTCATGGCTTTCTCCTCCTGAAATTTGATATCCCGTCGCACAACAGTCTTGCGACTGTCTGGAAAATACACACAATAGTTGTGGGGTGTATCAGTGTACCCCACAAATATCCCAACCTCTGCAGTCAGCTTCAGCTTGTTCCTGGCATCCTTAGTTACATGAATGTAAACAGGTGAGCCAAAAATTCTCAAATGGGAAATATCAGGCCTCTTACCAGAAAACACCCCCTTGGGTGTACTCATGCCAAGTATCTTGTGAGGACAATGGTTTTGCACATAAACTGCAGTATTGCATGCCTCATCTCACAGTGTATGGGAAGGCCCTAATCATGCAACATCGCCCGTGCAGCACCCACGATTGTTCTGTTCTTCCGCTCAGCAACCCCATTCTGCTGTGGGTTATGACGTGTTATGAGCTCTCTTCGAATTCCTTCCCTGCTGCAAAAGTCCTTGAATTTTCCAGAGATGAATTCACCACCATTGTTGCTCCTAAGAGCCTTCACCTACTTCCCCGATTCTTTCTCAACTAGTGCCTTGAACTCACAGAAATTTGAGTATGTCTTGCTCTTCTTCTACATGAAGAAGATCCATCACTTCTGAGAAAAATCATCAACAAATATCACATAGTACCTTTGCTTTGCTGTTGAAGCTACTGAGAAAGGTCCACACACGTCTGTGTGAATTCTCTCAAGGATCGTCGTGGCATGACTATCCTTCTCGTGAAAGGTGGCTTTCACAAATTTTCCCGAAGTGCATCCCTTGCACTGATCTGACTGTGCAAGTGTACCTTTGGGAAGCCCAGTAGAAATCTGCTGCAAAATTTTCAAAGCACCATGGTGAAGATGGCCCAATATCCTGTGCCATAGCTCGCCCTCATCCCGGCTCACCACTCCTTCTTCCTTGCCTACCATTGTTGCGCAACCATCTACCTACAATTGATAAAGGTTCTTAACTCGAACCCCTATTCTCTAGGTTTCACCAGTTGCCTTACTACACAGGAAAGCCTTTCCCTCGCTAAAGACAACATCATATCCCTTGTCTTCTAATAGAGTTCAGATTCTTCTTCAATCTTGGAACATGCATCACTTCCTTCAATACGAAGGGTTTACCAGACTCCCTCTCAAAGGAAATGGTATCGATACCGGTCGCACTGTATCTACCATCATCGCCCATCTCGATGTGCACTCCAAGATCTTTCTCATCCAGATTAGTAAACAAATCTTTGTCTCTGGTCATATGAAAAGACGCACCACTGTGAAGAAACCACACTGAACCCATCATACTTGAGACCAAGCATGCGATCAACGAAAAATCCAGCTCAAACTGTGAGGCTAAGGCCTCTCCAGCTATAGATCCAGCAACCTGCTTATTTTTCTTCTTTTGTGGACAATTAGTGGCGTAATGTTCGTGTTGGTGACAGTGAAAGCACTTCACCTTGGACATGTATTGCTTCTTGCCTTTCGCACCAGATTGAGAAGCATTATTCTTGATTTCCCCCTTCCTTACTTTGGAAGTCAAAGCACAATTTTCTTCATCTGCACTCTTCGATGAATATCCGTCCTTGGTACTTCACCTTATCTCCTCTTACACAAGATCCGACCAAATTCGCTCCCATCCTGGCAATTTCTCCCGACCATTTATAGAGTCCTGATAGGAATGCCAACTCTTAGGAAGCCCAAGGAGAGCCAAGCTCACCAAGTCCTCATCATATACATTCACCCCCACACTTCCCAGCTCATCCTTGCATTGGATGAACTTCATGAGGTACTTGGGCATACTGTCGCCTTTCTCCATTTTTATGTTCCTGAGTTTGTCCTTGAGCACCAACTTCCTCTGGTCGCTCTTGCTTTGGAATAAGTCTGTCAATGCTTTCCACATCAAGAATGGAGAAGCCTTACCATGAAGGTTGGACACTATGTGATACTTTACACCTTCCAACAGAATTCTTTGACACTTTGTTGTCTTCTTTTTCCATGCGTCAAGTGTGGCAGCATCGCTAGAAGCAGGTTTTGGAATTTCTACATCTATGAACTCCTTCAACCCATTGTCATCCAGCACCGCCTCCATCCTGTCCTTCCATGCAATATAATTCGAGCTTCCCTCAAAGGCATACTCCAATCGCAATCCGTTGAAAGACATCTCAACTTCGACACCAAGAAAACATTGCTGCAAATTCGAATTCCACCAGCACAAAACTCAACCGCTTCAATGTTTTGCAATTGCTCCAATGATCAATATTGCTCTCATACCATGTAGAAATTTGATAACTGATATGTTATACACTGAGATTCTCCTGATCACACACTATTTTAACTTCATGCACAATACAGAATCTGTTCTACCATTGATCATTAATTGCGGAAATAAAAAAAATCGCATGCGCACATTAAAACCATAAACAATCACACATATGAACACAGTATTTTATGGGAAAGCTTAAAGATGAAAACCCCCAACTATATGTATATTATATGTCATAGAGATAATGTAACAATCATTATACAAAGCTCCTCACAAGCTCTTAGTACAATCTCCAATTGCTACACACTAATCAAGCCCGATCTAGCAAATCACATGCTCCAATCTCTGCCACCTGATAGCCTGCCTCTACTGTGCAATCACTGCTGAAGAATGGCTCTGAATGAAATCAAATTGGTCTATCCTTGCTCACGCAATCCTCATTGGCATCTCCAATCACTGGTTGTTGCAAATCATGCAACAATATAGTCATAACTGATAGTCACACTGCTCTTTCACCTACCTCTTCACTGGTCTCCACTGAAATTGTCCATGCACTGTAGTTAACTGCTGTATTCTTTAGTTTATTAATGAGTTAATAATTAGTGAATTAATTAATAATTAATTCAAACCACTCTCACTAGTGTATCAATCAATTAGACTAGATACAACTAGCTCAAATATGTTTAACTCAGTTAAACTGAACACAACTCCATCAACTACTTCAATAACTCCACCAAACTTTGTCACATGAGTTCTAACTGAAGTATCCATGCAATAGCTCCACTTAACCCTCAGGAATAGTGTAATTCCTTTTGTCAGCTCTTGTGCCAAATCTGTGCACTTAACTGAAGTGCTCCAAGAGAATAAGATAATGTTTATAGTCCAAATATTATTAAGAGCTAATAATATTCGACATATCTATTTTTAGACCGGCAATCTAAAAATAGATTCCGCCCAATATGTCTAAAAATAGAAGTCCATCTATTTTTCCAACTTGACCAACCATCCACAAATAGCATCCTGCAACTCATAGAATATGATCGACATGTCTAAAAATAGACTTGCGCCAAAAATAGCCTGCAGGCCCACTTAGTGAAGGCGACTTCTTTCCACTAAGCTCATCATCTTGTTGCAATCTCAACATTCAGACCCAAATCCCTATCTTTTTCTAGATGTATTAAGCTTCTTTGGTGGCGAGACATTATTTTTTTTACATGTATCCTGGGGTTTTTCTCACTTCTTGTCCCATTTTCCTTTGTTCTTATCATTACCCTTCCAATCTTGGTTAGTCTTAGATATGTTATTTGATTGCTCGTAACAATGCTTTAGCTTCCAAATTTCATCCTATAATGATCTAGTCTCATCAAACTCAATATTTTCTTTGAATGCTATTGAAAACCCACTAATGAATCTCTGAATCTTGGCCTTCTCCTCCTTGAGGTAAGGCACATACCTCAATAACTCCAGTAACCTGCTAGTGTATTCCTCATCTGTCATAGATCCCATATTTAGCTCATAAAACCCCTTTTCCCTTTCGTCACCATATCTCTCTGATAAATACTTCTTCCTGAATGGTCTCTCGAATTCACTCCAACTCAATTCCTCCTCATAAATATCTCTGACGTTCTTTACATCTTCCCACTAGATATCTTCTTTACCTTTAAGACTGAATGTAGCTATTCTGGCCTTCATGTTATCTGAGTAATCATGTAACCCAAAGAAATTATTCATTCCAAGTAACCATGCTTCTACATCCTATGATTTATTCATTTCCCCATCAAATGTAGGTGGTTTTTATTTCTTAAACTCATTCAAAAAATATCCCCTATCACTCCTCTAATAAGGATGATAATGATGATGATCATAGTGCCTGTCAAAACTAGAACTAGAATAGTGCCTGTGTTTATCACCTCTCCTATCCAGAGTGTCCAAGAACCTTCCATATCTGATTGTGTCATCTCTAGCTAACCTATTACCACCATGAGACCTACCTCCATATGACCCAGTAGCCCATCCTCCTATCCATAGCTAATCAAGAGTGCTCCTTGTTTTTGCAATTGTGACAAACTCTGAATAATTACACCATTTACCTCTACACTTTTTTTTCCTGTGCCTTTATGATTCTATCATATTTGATTTGCAACTCTTTATTTCTTCCTTCAAACTCCTCAATGTGTTTTCCAAGTCAGAAGAGTTCCCAACACCATGTTTCTCATCTAGTTCATAAGGGGAATCTCTATAGTCTACCATCTTGATAGTAATCTTGGTTGCCTTCCTGGAAGGCATACTATGTTAGCTAAACCAAATCATAAACAAAACCATGTACCTTAGCATCATTCAGGGAGGATATATCCTACAATATCAAACAATCAACATAATACACATATACACATAATCATAACAACATGTAATTGCATAGCACATAGATAAAACAATCATATAAACATCATTCTAGCAATAACCCACTTATCAATGCACGACCACATCATATACATACCATGACCTCATGTCTGACAAAAAAAACCATACCGATGTATACTGACAACATGTAAGCACTTGAAATGCATAAAAAATGCATAACCAATCATACACTCAAGACAACACATTCCAAAACAACCCCATTAACCTCCACATGGCGACATCACTAGAACCATGACCAAAACCATGCATATGCAACAAACACATAGACTACAAGCATACAGAATACACACAAAACTGACATGAATGTATGACCAACACACTACCCATCTAGTCTGAGGGGTGAACCATGCTCTTATAACACTCTGTAGCAACCTCCTCCCACATCTACCCAAGTAACCGACCAACTGGGGTAAACATGTGACGCAAAGTTACTATGATATGATTAAACTCCCTATGTGTTAGTTGAGGAAGTGGAACTGACAGAACACATCACATAGACCTTATGCACCTACTACAAGACACCCAAGAGCCATCCTAGCCAACCAGGTGACCAGCCCCTGAGACAGACTGAATTTTCAGTGCATTAATTCCCCAGTCACTCTCTTGACATGGGAAAGAGTGTGAATAGGAAGCTCCAATCACTCCCACAACATAGGCATGCATGCGAGTGAGGACTTTCCTAGGTAGTTCAAAGCATGCTACTCCGATTTTTGTGCTAATTTTCAAGCCTAGAGCTCAGGTCACTACCCATAACTCCATGAAAAATCCAAGAATTAAATATAATAGTGGAATAAGGATGTAAATGAAAATACTTGAACAAGGGCTTAACTAGACCCCTATTACATATGACAAGAATTTCGTCAAACATATCACAAATCTATAATATACAAGTTTAAACAACAGATATGAGCATATGGTTCTCATACTTTTCTAAGAATCGCTAAGAAGCATTGTTGCCTCACCACATTAGCTGCATTATCATCTATTAGGTCATAGATTCATGGTTCATTCATTTACAAATCAAAACATGATGAGAGTCATACATCATCATTGATGAGCTCCATAATTAGACATATTTGGAGGGGTTAGTAGTCACCTTTTTTCCTTCTAAGATCTCTTTTTCTTGCATTTTTATTATTATTTGGTTTTGTGATGCTAGTATGGTTGGTGATTTAGGATAACATACTCTAAGTGCCTAATATAAGGTTGAGTGCATTAAATAGTGCCTCCATCTTTTATCATTGTTTCAAGGGCAGTTTAATGGGATTTTTACATCAATAAAAACGCAACATTTTACTATGTTCACCTTGGGCAAACAACAACACAGAAATTTCGAGTTTCCAACATAAAACACATTTCTCCTTACAATAATCAACACTGTGATTTATATCATGAGCTTCATCTTTTCACCATCACTTAACATTCTTGAAAAGAGCAATGAGGCACATAAAATACCTTTAAAATTGATGATGGAATTGTTTGAGGAGTTTGATCAGCTTCAAGATTGGTTTGGAGGCACCTTGATTGTTGAACACATGTGTGGCACATTTAATAGGGAAGGCACCGCGCAAAGAGAGGCTGTCGGGTCACTGATGGGCCGTCGTGACCGGTGCCTATAGGCGCGCCATGCGTTGCTACAGTCCTGTGGTAAAAAGCTTCCTGAACGCGCCGCGCAACCCTACAGGAGCGCTGCGTGGTCAAAAACCCTTGAAAACTCTGCAAACTTGCTCGAAAGCTTCTTCTTTGGTAGAGTGAACAGCAAAGAGGAGTTTTCTTGTGTTTTGGTAATGCAAAAACAGATTTGCAATGGTCCTTAAACCCTTTTGAAAGTGAAAAAACCAAGCTCCCTTTCACACTTGTTTGGTGAGGTTTTTTGAAAATTTTGAAAATGCCTTTGGGTTTAAAACAGAAATGAAACTTATGTCCCCTAAAACATAACCTAAGGCTCTTTTGTTTAGGTGGATGTCATAGTGGTAATGATCACTTCCTTTATAAGCCTGAACCCTTTTTTTTGAAGTAAAACAACTTCCTCAAGAACTTAAAACTTTCGCTATTTCTCTTTTAAGGAATAAAAATGTCTTTCCTTTTGATGTCTGCACTGTGGAAGGAGGATTCTGCTCTGAGCCACTATGGCTCATCTTCTATCACTTTTGATCAGTTGAAAAAAGTTTTATAAAATAGAAAAAGCAACATCTTTAAATATCAACATCACTTAGTGTTTTTCTTATTGAAAAAGGATTCCTGTAGAGAGACCTGGTGTTATGTGAGGTTTTCTTTGACACTATGAGGGTGATAGCTTCACCCTTTTGAAACCTACATTGACCATGTCTGCTCTTGATGCTTTGGATATGGTCATGCTCATTGTGAAAACTAAATGAGATGGCAGGTGCTGTTGGAGTTTCTTTTTTACTATGGGTAAAAATAAAATAGGGGATGATGCACTAGAGTTGAAAAGTGAATAAGGGAAGCTGCCCCTTTGTTATTCTGTGAAGGAGGTCTACAAGAAACCTGGGCTTCACTGTCATCTGTCCATCAAGAGGGCACTTCTTCTAAAAACTTCTTCTCTACTCAAACTGCAACAGCAAGGTACCTTTGACCTATTTTCATAAGGAAAATGCCTTCATTTGAAATGGTGACATGCCTTATTTGCTTTGAATGCTGTTCCAGAATTTTGAAACTCATGCCTTAATCCTTCTTACATTTTTGTGAGCTTGTGTGTTTAGTTGCAATGCATTTATGGGAAAACTAAGCTCAAATCGCCTTGTGTCCACTATGATGAGTAATTTTGAAAGAAAATTCTCTATGAATAGGAAGGACAATACCCTTTGAAAAGAAATCATCACTCTTAGGCCTGTGTCATGACTCATCTCTCAACCACTTATCAACTCTGTTTTGTTTAAAGGAAAATAGACTAAATGTTAAGCCTATTTATCAAGGAGATGATTTTTTGTAACTTTTGAGGAATTTATACCCCTCAGCCAGGTTTGTTCATTTCTTGGCTTCAGACTATCTTTGAAAGAGAATCTATAATAGGAGATGAGTCAAATTCTTTGATATTTTATAGCGCTCATGATTTTCCTTTGTTTTTTGACATGATTGCCCTGTTCAGAAGCTTTCAACATTCTTCTGCTGCTCTTACCATTTGTCTCTTAATCAGTCAAACCCTGAAATCAATCACTGCTCTGGCCCTCTGCTTATAGATGAAGAAGGCCTATTTTGATAAAATGCCTGGTTTCCTTTCAAACTCTGCCTCAGCCAAATGAAGAATGTTTGATGAATCATGTTGATAGTGACTTCTCTTATACATAATGGCAGAAGTTAGTTTGAGCCCAAGACTATTTGACTCTTTTGGCCATCTGTTTAACAATCTTTCTTCAATGATGATGAACCTATTAGCTTCACATTGTAACTCAAATAATAGTGAACTCGTGTAAATCATTTTTAAAGCCCACTATTTTGCCTCTGCCTTTAATCATCATTTTACTTCAGAAACCATTAATTGCTGTCTCACTGTAACCAAAGTTTGTCTTTACAGTTAGTGAAAAACTTAAAAACAGATTTTACCTTTGGCTCTCTACTTATATATGAAGGAGGCGCTCTTAGTCTTCAACCCTCTACTTATGAAATGAAGGAGGTTCTTCAGTCTCCAAACCCTTTGCTTATAGATGAAGGAGGTTTTTTAGTTATGTCATATCATCAGCCCTTTGACAGTGTTATTTTTCCTTTCACTGTCCTTTCAGGCTTTGACTGTGATCTCAAGAGCTTAATGAAAAACTCTCTGCTCTGTAGCTACATCCCAGGCTCAAGATCACATTGAGAAGCAACTGTCTTCTCATGTGGAGCCAAATATTGTCTTCTAGGATGCTGGTATGGCTCTGTCCTTGAAAGATCCATTAAAACACTGTAAAAACACCTAAAATCAGTTTGACCTATGGTACATGTATTGCTGAGACTTGAGGGTGTATTAGTGGCGCAACCTAGGGCTGTAACCAAATTTATTTGCAGAATGGGAAGGTCTGTTATTATTGGCCTATAGCAGGTAGAGGTTCTTTGGCTTTAGAGTGGTTTTCCAAGGGAGAAATGCCTAAAGCGCCACTACCTAACTTAGGGGAGACTTTTTGGACAGATTTGGATTGTTTCTTTGGAGCTGATGGGCAAACTAGTATGGCTGAGGCTAGATAGGACTTTGATAATAAGGTTTCATATCGTCATGGGTGGACTGAAAGGTAAGAGGGAAAAAAAAAGTTTATGGGTGTTTTCCAGCTGGAAAATTTGACAATTTTTTAGATCAGCTGCTAGAAAACTTGGTTGTTGCAACTAGTCATCACCAACAAGTGAAAAGATACTGATGACTAACAGTGGCTCCATTTGGGGAGGGTAGCTCCTTTTCAGGAGGTGTCCAAAATTTCAGATCTTTGGCTCATGAAGACCAGTGCCTTTGCTATTGGTGTAAATTTTACCCTTCCTTGATGCTACTTCTAAAAATTGACATCATGATTAGCATCAATAATATTTCTACCTGCGCCACTATCTTTCCTAACATTTTTTCTTCCTTTGGGTGCATTTGGACTAGCAACCATTTTGACAATATATATTTTTTCTTTTTGAAAAATGAACCTATCTAATTCTGCACTTATATCTGCCGGGAGTTCATATTAAACTTATGAACTCCTTCATTACTCTACCTATGCTAGATCAACTGTCAAGGTTAAGCTGTTTGATAGGATTTTGTTCTCTAATCTAAAACATGAAATTTAAAATAATCAAATCAGGGTTAGACAGTCTGATTTGTCATGTACTTGCGGCATGAAAGACAAGCTGCACACAAATATTATTTTGCATAAAATGGAAACTAGGAAAAACGAGGCTAAGATGCACAATTTGTTTTTTATCCCCACTTCCCTCTTTGGTTCTGTTTTGAGCGTGTGGAACCAGTATATTTTCCTAATCTAATCTCTTTGATAAGTCAAGCTTACACAATTTTGACCATATTTTTCACTCACTAACTTATCAACAAATAAATTTAAAACATGTTCAACTATGATTAGGCTAGATAACTGAACAAGATATTTGAGTACAAGTAGCGGCATTTAGACTTGCGTGCTTTCTGAATGACTATTTTTTGGAACATGGGGCCTTTTTCTATTTTTAAACTACCCTCTTTTCTATTCTTCTATTGTTTTTGACTTTTCTATTTTATCTATTTTTCAAACAGTGGTATATACAATGATTGAAAATGTTTTAAACTCAGAAATCTTGGAAATGGCGAAACTTAAGCATCTTATCCACGTAAGGATCTCCTACCATTCTTGGCCCATCTAGTCCTTGAAAAGAAAAATTGGGAAAGTTTTCTCTTGTAAACATGACATAAGGATTCATGCATGAATCTTTGAACAAACCCGTATCTTCTCGCTGTACCTCTTTGTACCTCTGATTTCCACTCCTTCCTTTACTGTACACATTCTTTAAGTAATGCATATATTCTTTGTCATTTTTGAAATAAATAATGACATCATCAAGGTATGTTAAAATGCAGAAGTTCAGGACTGGAAACATGGCTTTCAGGAGCATATTTTTGATATCCGATGGTTTTGCACTTCTGAGTTTGAAACTACTTCCAGCATACTGAAAAAAATCTTTGAGTCGTTTACTTTGCAAGGGAATCATTTGGCTATAACCTGAAACATCATCTTGCAAAGGCATATGATTAAAAGCACTTATCATCGGTATATCATGGTCTTGGGTAGGAAGGATACAATTTCTGTTATAGGGATGTGCATTAGTGTTTCTAAAATCAAAACAGACCCTATGAACAGCTATTTTATCTTCGATTATTACTGATTGGTTCAGATTTTTGTATTTTCTTTTGTCGAAGTTGTTTCTTGGAGTGATGGTAGTGGCATAGTGTTTCTCATTGTTTTCTCTGCATGAGGTAGTATTCTGCATGAGATTGTCAATCCTAGCAGTTCTAAGTCTTTGATGGAATGATAGGATATTAGCCAGTTCAAGTAACTTAGGTATACTTGGATTGCAGTTATCATGTTCGCCCATAAGACGTTTATCAGGTGTTTTTTCTGGATTTTGAGCTGTTATGGCTACAGTCAAGGATTCACTTGCAGTGGAAAAGTTATGTGATGGTAAATCCTTGAGGTAAGGTAAAAACATTAAGCTTCCCTGCTCCTAAGTTCCGAAAAGGTTTGTGATATGTAAGTCTTCTAATGCCTTTATTCAGAAAAATTTTCCTAATGTTACTACTGATGTTTGACTAAGGTTTGAGCAATTCACTTGATAGTGCATAATGGTTTGTGCTTCTTTCTCTATTCCTATTTCAGAAGGAACATACTTACTTTCCTCAAGACATAGCTGTTCATGATCATGGTAGTTTTGAGTATCTAGTTCATCATAGAGAACTAGGGGCAGCTGATGTCGTGGGTCTAAGTTTGTTTCAATTTCTTCTGACTGTTCTTCAATGTCCTCATCAGTGTGCAGAATAAAAGAGTTCAGGTCGGAATGTAAGGAATACATTGGGATGTTATTTGGCCTCTCTTGGCTACTGATCATGTATTTCATGTGTGACTCTCGATAGAGTATTCTTGTTTGGTCAAACACAGGAATAGTGGCGTAGGACATATCAAGTTGAATATTCCATTGGAGCTTGGCTCCCCAAGATATGGATAGAAGCATTCCGTACTTGGGAGGAATGTCTACTACCACTATGTCCATGATCAGATGTTTTGCAGGTATTTGGGCCAAACTAAAACAAAGATATTTGATCAAGCCTAGACATTTGACTCTAGTAGAATCAAATGAATATAAGTCTTTGTATGGTCTTGTGATTTCTAGGCCTAATCTTTCCATTACAACCTTCGGCATAAGATTATGCGAGGCACCAGAGTTTAGCATGGCATTGTGAGGGATTTGGTCATGGATATTCAGACTTATGTAAAAGGGAAGAGTGGTTCCCTCTTGGAATTTCCCCTCTATTTTCGGACCAAACAACACTTCAGAAGTGTCATCAGCTAGATTAAGGGTGTTCGCATCATTCCCTAGATTCAAGACCTTTAACACTTGGGATTTATAAGAGCCTTGGGCGATGAGCTCGATAAGAGGCATGGTGATCTTTATTTTGGAGATTTCGCCCTCAAAACTAAAAGGTAGCTATAGTTTAGACATGCTTGTTTTAGCTTTTTCAGCCATGACCTTTTCTATGTTCTGAGTTTGCTGGCTTTGTTTCGGGATTTTGTTTGCCACAGCCACCTCGGGAATCTTTGTGGAAGTACTAGGAATATCTGAGTCAGGATTAGTTTGGGTAACTCTATCTTTGTTTTGGTCATTTTTCCCGACCATGATTTTGTTGCTGTTCACTGCCTTCTTAAGGATGGTATCAGGGGTTTTAGCAGTGTCTAAGCTACCTTTCTTGGAGTTGTCTTGATTTTTTCTTCTTCTAAGGTCATCCTGCTTGCGAGCTTCTATTATGGCATTATGAAAATCTATGGTAGGATCCTCGGGATCTTCATAGTTGGTTTCATCCTGATTTGGAGAGAATAATGCTTGTTCTTCTTCCGTGAGGTACACCTCACTCTCATTATCAGACCCTATGAGGTTCAAGTGATTTTTATCAATGGGTTCTGTATCCCTATCATCTTCTTCCACATAATTTTCATTAAATGGTGGCCTAATTTGTTGGTCATTTTCCCTTGGTTTTTTTTTAGGCTGTTCCCTCCTAAAAGTTTGGTACCGATTTCTGTTTGGAGGGTTTGGCTGGTTGTCCCTAAGAGGGGTCTTCTCACTTATCTTTTCCCACATTTTGGCCATGGACCTGACTAAATCATCTATTCTAGGATCTAGGAAAGGGGATGAAGTGGAGACCTCATCTCGGTATGTGACTTTCCTTTTTGATCTAGTCCTAGCTCTTTTTTCTGCTAAGTTGGCTTCTGCTCTTATGGCTACTTTTTTCATTTCCTCTAAGGTAAGGGGGTCCTTGTCTCTTAGCTGATAAGTCATGTCTGGGTCAAAACCCTTGGGGAAATTTTCCAAGGCTGAACCAAGTGGGGGTTTGAAGTGAGGTGGGAGGGCATTATACACACTGTTGAACCTAGTGCAGTATCCCTGGACACTTTCCCCATTTTCCCGTTTTAGATTGTTATATTCTGACATGATTTGAATGGGGTTCTTTCGGATTTTCCACTTGTTTATGAAGACTTGGTAGAGTTCTGGGAGGTTGTGGATGTTGTTTGGAGTTAAGCTCTTAAACCATTTTTTGGGTTCTCCTCCCAGGCTTTGGGCGAACATCCTCATTCTGATGGTCTCGTCTTCTATTTCCATGTATTCAAAGGCATCGCTAATCCTATCTACATGCTGTTGAGCTGTGGTAGTCTCGTCTCCAGTAAAGTGTGGGATTTTGGCTTGATAGTAATTTTGTAAGGGAGCCAAAGGTTGTGGCAACACCAAGGGTGCGTACTAGGCTGCCATGACCAGAGCTAATGGGTGATGTACAAAATGAGGGCTTATGGGATGAGCTGAGGTGGTTTGAACAGTAGTGGTTTGGATAGGTGTGGCAGATGTACATGGGCTAGTGATCTGATTTTGAGCAGATCTGGGATGGTAGGAGCCAAAGTGATGGAGAAACTGAAAGTCGGGAGGTGTGGTAGGTGAGGCTTCTCTACTAGGTCTTTGTGGCAGATCTAGGGGCTCAAGATTGTCAAAGTCTATATTGCTTTGTGACTTGCTTCTAAAAAGGGTTTTTGCTGATTTTAAGTCAAAGGGGGAATCCTACAAGGTAGTGAGATGTTCAGGTATTGATTTTTCTTTACGGATGGACCTATCGGTAGCTAGATTGCCAGTTTCAAAAGATTGCCACATAATCTTCTCTGGTTCGTCTATTATGATAGGGGGATTTGGGTCTAGATGAGCTCTGGTGTTGATTCTTCGTGAAGCCAGATTTCGGGTCTAGAGTTTAGAGAGGATGACATTTGTGAATGTTTTGGATGGATGGCCTCTCTAAGGTTTTACTAATGTGAAGGATGGTCAAAACTAAAAGGATGGACTAGTGGAGTCACCAGGTGGATTTCTTATGAGAACTATGGTCCACCACCAACACTATCAAAGATGCTTTGGGAAAAAGTTTTATAGAAAAATTTGAGATGGAAACTTGCAAAGAAGAGTGATTCACTTGGTTTCAATAGTTTGCTAGGTTGTATGGACAAGCTAATGGTTCTCTTGGCAAGAAGGCTTCTGCTTATCTCCTATGCTCAGGTGAGGTTTTTTGAATCGCTAAGTTAAACTTAGTTTGTCACTGATTACAGAGTTTCCACCCTAAGTTTAAGTTTTTGGAAGGATGAGTTAGCAAAAAGGTATGGTTTATGAATTTTTGGTTTTTTATGGAATTTTTAGGCCTACTGGAAGCTAGTGGAGTCACCAGGTGGAACTTAGTTGTTTTTGTAAAGATGTAGCTATGGTCCACGACCAGTAACTAGGGAAAACCAATCTGGGAATGTTTTTGGGGTTTTTCTGAGTTTTTATGTGCAGCCTATGGTTTATTAAAGTATTCTAAACCTGTTTCATCACTTTTCTAGGGTGGCGAGAACAAAAAGAGTTTACTCTAAATGGTTTTAGGGACTACTTGTCGTTTAAGTTTTGAAGACTAATGAATCTACAAGAGTTTGCTAGACTGTTATGTAATCAGTTAGTCCCACCGATCGCCATTATGTTAGGGTCCCGTGATTTGGCTTATTGGCAAGCCAAATGACAGTGTAACAGCAAACCAATCTTTGGAGCCCAAGGACCTAGCCTTCCTGGACTCAGAGAGGGCTCTCTCTATATGTGTAAGGGATATCTGTGTGTTTTCTTATTGTGTTATGATTTTAGGCTAGTTATGAAGTAGGTTCTTTGGTTTTGGTTTTTAGGTTGTGAGGGATGAAACTGATCAAAGATATAAGATAGGTAAAAAGATGTCAGATCAACTAGGCTATGGGGTCGAAAAGGTCAAGAAAGCTATCAGATGGTGATACCAGGTTGTTGAAGGGCCGATTTGATTCGAGGTAGAAAGGATCTTTGGGCAAAATGGAATAAAATGGACATCAAGTTTGGGAACAACAAAGGATTTCAAGCAAAGCTAGTTTAATAGCTGGCATAAACATGGTAGGGAAAACCATTAATCATGAGAAATGTAACTATAAGCTAATCAATACATAGAAATAAACATTCAAGCCATGCATAGAGATATATAAATCTCTAACTTTGGGAAATGGCTATCGGACTTTGGGGAAATACACTTAAGACAGACAAACAACTTAAATCACTATGCCAGAACACCTAAACACAATACTTCAAGTTATTGGGCACTTTGAAAACAAGATTGCATAGTCTTAGACAAAGGGCAAGCTCAGAACAAGACCTCCTTGGTTCAACAAATGACAATCTAATCAGTCAAAGAGAAATTTCATGGATGGAGCTATGGCTAGCCATGAGTAAGTAGGGCATATCGTAAATCATACTTAGCATGCATAAAACCATGAATGAAATAAGCAACAATATCCTTAAGTTATTAAAGAGCAATCAAGAATTCTTTAATGTGACTAAGGATGAAGAAAACATGGAAGCTATGAAGAAATAGGAAATTTGAGGTGCCTCCAAGGGCATGTCTCAAATTTGTTCTCTACTATTCTATAGCAAGCAAGAAACATGGATTCATGAATGAAAACTAGGAAACACAACAAAGAGAGAGACACTATACCATTCTACCAAGTCATGGAATCCAACAACAATCCTTTTTCATCATCCAAGAACATCCAAGAGACTATCCAAATACATGATACAAGTATTTCTTCCAAAGCTTATATGACCATATATTGCTTCTATCATCAAGTTTAGCCTTGTTTGCAATGAAAGCCTTTGGAATATATAGGCTCAAGTGAGGAAAATCTCTTAGTTCAATTTGCACTCTCATTGGTCTATCCAAAATATCTAATCTTGTCCTTCAGGCTTTGCAAACCCCAAGGCACAAAATATATCATAAAATATCTAAAAAATTTCTAAAAGAGGGAAATAAATTAACTTTTCATAACTTCTCATGTGAAAAAATAGCTAAACGCACATGAGGAAAAAGCAGTTTTTAAAGGTTCAATTTTTACAAAAATACTCAAAAAATATATCAGCAAAAGGTCCCCTGACTTGCCGACAACCTTTGGTAGCCCTCCCGATGTCGAAACGAGGCTCATGATAGCTCGTTGGAAAGCTTTGAGTGTCTAATTTCTGAAACATCTTGAATTTTTTCAATATGATGCCTGAAAGTCCTCCAAAAATAGGCTTGTGTGTAAAAAATCAGAAAATAAGCTTTGCTGATAGACCGGGCAGAGTGTAGAAAAAGTGGGCATTTTTCGCCATTTCGGGGGAGAAAATGATCTTCAAATGTCCTGAAAATCGCTGAGTGTGTGCTCCTGAAATTATGGCATCCAATGATACCATTATCATCCTTTGATGATCCCCCAAACTGAAATGGCGAAGCCCATGAGTTTTGGCCAAAAACCCAAAAATGGTAAAAAAACCAAAATATGTCGAAATTTGCCCAAAATTGGTAGCATGACCCTCAAGGGTTCTCAGAAACATGTTGTGAAGCAGAGGCTAAAATCTGAAGTCCTAAGGTGTCTTTCCTCACTTTCTGTGCCGGGCACTTCCCTTTAGCCTCCTTGAGCTTTTCTTGAGCAGCCTTCAACTTGCGCCGAGCAAACTAATTTAACTTTTTATGATGCCTCGTCATTCTCCTTTGAAGGTCTAAATCCCTATTTTCCTTTTCCAATTTCTTCTCCAAGTGGCTATTGACTCTCTCAAGCCATGCCTCCTTATTTTTCTCTATCTCTTGTTCGAACAATGCAGTGAGAGGGGTAGATTGGAGAAGGGCCTTTTCCTCTTCTTTTTGCTTCTCAAGGGCCTTTTTAAGCCCCATGGTTCTTGGCCTCTTTCACCTAGGTTGATCTTCGCCTTCACTTTCATCGAACTCGCCCATGAGTTCCTCCAACCTTGCTTGGGCTTTTGAGGCCTCCTTCTTGTATTTGGTTGCCCGTGTCTCATAAATAGCCATATGGACACTCATTTGCCTATTTTGGATTTGCAGAAATTGATTGAAATTCCTAGCTCTATGAAGATCATCCTTCAATGCATCAATTTGGCTTTCTCTATGGATCAAAAGGCTTTCTAGAATTCGGGCCTCATTATCACTATCATCGAATGCACTCTCTTGTTCATGATTGCCTTCTTCCTTACCTTTACCTTTGCTTTGGGTGGCCCTGCAAAACCAAAATTTTCCAAAGAAGTCACTGCAAAACCAAACTGCCTCAAAAAGGATTTCTTGAAATGTGTTCTCAAACAAAACTCTGCCTTCTTTGTCAATCACTATTTGATCAAGGTAAATTTGCCTCAAAGCTGTGCAAAATGTGTTCTTTGGTATTAGGTCCCTGCTCCTCCCAAAACACTGCCTTTCCCCTTTGTATGCCAATCAACAAGTAAATTTAATAATAAGCACACAGTCAAAGAGTCACTGTGTTTAGGTAAGGTCACCAAGCTCTTGGTGTTTTGGTGAAAACAAGACAGCCTTGTATCTTAGACAAAGACAAGACAAAACTCTTCCCAATCAAAACACTGCTCTTGTATTCACTATTCCTCACACAGATTTTGACAACACCTCCAAATGGAGATTTACAGCTTCACAAACTAAAATTTGTTTTATGGACAAATTGGCAGCCCTGAATTTGTTCTTCACCACACAGAGATGACCTTTGACGGTGACCAAGTAATATATGTATGATTACTATTGTTGAAATTAGGACCACTGTTTCATTTTTCAAATACTGAGTTTCTGCTTTTAAACAATGCCTCCATATTTTATCATTGTTTCGAGGGCAGTTTAATGGGCTTTTTTCATCAATAAAAACGCACCATTTTACTATGTTCACCTTGGGCAAACAACAACACAGCAATTTCGAGTTTCCAACATAAAACGCATTTCTCCTTACAATACTCAACACTGTGATTTATATCATGAGCTTCATCTTTTCACCATCTCTTAGCAGTCTTGAAAAGAGCAATGAGGCACATAAAATACCTTTAAAATCGATGATGGCGTTGTTTGAGGAGTTTGATCAGCTTCAAGATTGTTTTGGAGGCACCTTGATTGTTGAACACATGCGCGACACGTTTAATAGGGAAGGCGCCACATAAAGAGAGGCTGTTGGGTCACTGACGGGCTGTCGTGACGAGCGCCTATAGGTGCGTCATGTGCTGCTACAGTCCTGTGGTAAAAATTCACCTGAACGCGCTACGCAACCCTACAAGCATGTCGCGCGGTCAAAAACCTTTGAAAACTATGCAAACTTGCTCGAAAGCTTCTTCTTTGGTAGAGTGAACAGCAAAGGAGAGTTTTCTTGTGTTTTGGTAATGCAAAAATAGATTTGCAACGGTCCTTAAACCCTTTTGAAAGTGAAAAAACCAAGCTCCCTTTCACACTTGTTTGGTGAGGTTTTTTGAAAAATTTGAAAATGCCTTTGGGTTTAAAACAGAAATGAAACTTATGTCCCCTAAAACATAACCTAAGGATTTTTTGTTTAGGTGGATGTCATAGTGGTAATGACCACTTCCTTTATAAGCCTAAACCCTTTTTTTTGAAGTAAAACAACTTCCTCAAGAACTTAAAACTTTCTCTGTTTCTCTTTTAAGGAATAAAAATGTCTTTCCTTTTGATGTCTGCACTGTGGAAGGAGGATTCTTCTCTGAGCCACTGTGGCTCATTTTCTGTCACTTTTGATCAGTTGGAAAAAGTTTTATAAAATAGAAAAAGCAACATCTTTAAATATCAACATCACTTAGTGTTTTTCTTATTGAAAAAGGATTCCTGTAGAGAGACCTGGTGTTATGTGAGGTTTTCTTTGAAACTATGAGGGAGATAGCTTCACCATTTTGAAACCTACATTGACCATGTCTGCTCCTGATGCTTTGGATATGGTCATGCTCATTGTGAAAACTAAATGAGATGGCAGGTGCTGTTGGAGTTTCTTTTTGACCGTGGGTAAATATAAAACAGGGGATGATGCACTAGAGTTGAAAAGTGAATAAGGAAAGTTGCCCCTTTGTTCTTCTGTGAAGGAGGTTTGTAAGAAACCTGGGCTTCACTGTCATCTGTCCATCAAGAGGGCACTTCTTCTGAAAACTTATTCTCTACTCAAACTACAAAAGCAAGGTACCTTTGACCTATTTTCATAAGGAAAATGCCTTCATTTGAAATGGTGACATGCCTTATTTGCTTTGAATGCTGTTCCAAAATTTTGAAACTCTTGCCATAATCCTTCTTACATTTTTGTGAGCTTGTGTGTTTAGTTGCAATGCATTTATGGGAAAACTAAGCTCAAATCGCCTTGTGTCCACTATGATGAGTAATTTTGAAAGAAAATTCTCTATGAATAGGAAGGACAGTACCCTTTGAAAAGCAATCATCACTCTTAGGCCTGTGTCATGACTCATCTCTCAACCACTTATCAACTCTGTTTTGTTTAAAGGAACAGAGACTAAATGTTAAGCATGTTCATCAAGGAGATGAGTTTTTGTAACTTTTGAGGAATTTATACCCCTCAGCCAGGTTTGTTCATCTCTTGGCTTCAGACTGTCTTTGAAAGAGAATCTATAATAGGAGATGAGTCAGCTTCTTTGATATTTTATAGCGCTCATGCTTTTCCTTTGTTTTCTGAAATGATTGCCCTATTCATAAGATTTCAATTGTCTTCTGCTGCTCTTACCATTTGTCTCTTAATCAGTCAAACCCTGAAATAAATCACTGCTCTGGCCCTCTACTTATAGATGAAGGAGGCCTATTTTGATAAAATGCTTGGTTTCCTTTCAAACTCTGCCTCAGCCAAATGAAGAATGTTTGATGAATCATGCTGATAGTGGCTTCTCTTATACATGATGGCAGAAGTTAGTTTGAGCCCAAGACTATTTGACTCTTTTGGCCATCTGTTTAACAATCTTTCTTCAATGATGATGAACCTATTAGCTTCACATTGTAACTCAAATAATAGTGAACTCATGTAAATCATTTTTAAATCCCACTGCTTTACCTCTGCCTTTAATCATCATTTTACTTCAGAAACCCTTAGTTGTTGTCTCACTGTAACCAAATTTTTTCTTTACAGTTAGTGAAAAACTTAAAAACAGATTTTACCTTTGGCCCTCTGCTTATAGATGAAGGAGGTGCTCTTAGTCTTCAACCCTCTACTTATGAAATGAAGGAGGTTCTTCAGTCTCCAAACCCTCTGCTTATAGATGAAGGAGGTTTTTTAGTCATTTCATATCATCAGCCCTTTGACAGTGTTATTTTTACTTTCACTGTCCTTTCAGGCTTTGACTTTGATCGCAAGAGTTTAATGAAAAAATCTCTGCTTTGTAGCTGCATCCTAGGCTCAAGATCACATTGAGAAGCAGTTGTCTTCTCACGTGGAGCCAAATATTGTCTTCTAGGATGTTGGTATGCCTATGTCCTTGAAAGATCCATTAAAACAGTATAGAAACACCTAAAATCAGTTTGACCTATGGTACATGTATTGCTGAGACTTGAGGGTGTATTAGTGGCGCGACCTAGGGCTGTAACCAACTTTATTTGTAGAATGGGAAGGTGTATTATGACTGATCTATAGAAGTTAGAGGTTCTTTGGCTTTAGAGTGGTTTGCCAAGGGAGAAATGCCTAAAGCATCAGTACCTAACTTAGGGGAGACTTTTTGGACAGATTTGGATTGTTTCTTTGGAGCTGATGGGCAAACTAGTATGGCTGAGGCTAGATTAGACTTTGATAATGAGGTTTCATCTCGTCATGGGTGGACTGAAAGGTAAGAGGGCAAAAAACATTTTATGGGTGTTTTCCAGCTGGCAAATTTGACAATTTTTTAGATCAGCTGCTAGAAAACTTGGCTGTTGCAACTAGTCATCACCAACAAGTGAAAAAATACTGATGACTAACATGGCCAAGTTAAGTGTGGTTTAGAATTGGTTTCCTTTCTGATATTTTTTTTCAGCAAATTCAATTAGCTTCATTCTTGTCATTTCTTTGCAGCAATTTAGTTTAGTTTCCTTTCTGTCATTTCCTTCCAACAATTTACTTTCCAGTTTTTCTCATAATTTAAGAAATAGCACCCTTTCGTAAAGTAGAAGAGGATGACATGAACATAATGAATTTGCTGTATATATAGAATTTTCACCTTAAAGTTTGTATGAAACCTGAGTTGATAAAGTAAAGTAGGGCAACCCCTCGGAGTTGTAGAACTCTTGGTGCAATACCAGGGATTACCAATTTTTGGTGTCGTTGCCAGGGAGGTGTCTAGTAGATGTTTTGAGTTTATTTTAGCATTAATTTTTGCTTTTTTTTCTTTTCATGTCATTTCAGAAATATTGAAAAATAAAAAAATATCTGATTTTCATGCCTCGTAGGACTAGGAATACCCAAAGACAAATGTTACCTAAAACACCCACATCACCTCCTGGCCACCCTTCACTCTTATTTAGTGGTAGTGAGATTGAACCCCTATAGGAGAGCCTTCTGAATATTTTGAGGATCCTATTGGGGAAGAAGAAGAAGACCTTGTTTCAACTGAGCCTACTTCACCTATCTTAACCATGGCTGGGACCCAAAGAGTCTTTCCCATAAGAGAGGCCAATGGGGAAACTAATATGAAAAACATTATCCCCTCAACTATTCCACACTTCCATGGACTTACCTCTGAGGACCCTGACACATTCATGTTTGAATTTGTTTTTGTTTGTAGGACTTATGACTGCACATCTAATGATCAGAAGTTGAATCTATTCCCATCCACCCTTAAGGATGCAACCTTGCGTTGGTTCATGGGTATGCCTGGGGATAACATCACTACCTGGGCACAAATGGAAGAGGCCTTCAACAACAAGTACAAAGACTATTGTAGGTCCACGGAAAATAAGGATGAGATATTTGGGATGACTCTAGGGCCTGATGAATCCCTAGAGGATTATGAAGAAAGGTTTCCATTGAATTATAAGAGAGCCAACTCTACTCTTGATCCTAACTCACTTAAACTTGTACTTCTTTAAGGGATCAGTGCAGAGATGATAGAAACCTTGAATATGTTATCAGGAGGAGATATCTACCAAAAACCCTATGAAACAATCAAAACTATATTCCAGAACCATTCTAGGGAATTTAGGAAGAAGGGCAGAACTAGCCAAAGTACATCTAGTACCCCTTCCTCTTCCACCTTCATAAAACATGAGATTAGAAACATTCTAGAGGACTTCACGAGTGACATGCTGCATACCTTTTCTTTGTAAATGGACACAATGTAGGTCAAAAGGAAGCAAGAGGAAGCAGAGAGAGCCCTGGCTATCTTTTGTCCTAGATGTACTAGGAAGCACCCAAGAAATGAATGTCTACTGAATATCATAGAAGTTTTCTTATTCTGTGAATAGAATCATGCCATATACAAGTGTCCCTCCTTACCTGGACTTAAAGCTATATATCAAGGTGGGGAAACAATGCCAGAGCAACTCTGTTTCATCAACCAAAGTAGGCCTCAAGGCCCTTGGCGAAATAAAAAAGGTATGCAAGGTGTGCCTTACTCTTACTATTACAACAATTAGAGTGCACCCATGCAACCTTGGTACACCCCTACTCCTCCATCCTGGTCTACACCTCCTACTTGACCTTCCAACCCTTCATATCATCCTCAGCTAGTAAACCAACCATTTCAATAGTATGTTCCACAACAACCTCAGTGGAACAATCCATCCCAAGGGTGGAGGCCTCAAAAAAATCAACTACCTGCTCTAATGCCTCCACCCCAACCTCAACCTTAGCTTACTCATGCTACTCAACCTAGGCTACCTATACCTGCACAATCCAATCCAAACCTGAACAACAGATAGGCACAACAGGCTCCCAGTGGAGAAACATCTCATCCAGCTTATGCTGTGGAGATAGAGGAGGTTAATCTCAGGTCGGGGAGAGTACTCCCAGATAAACATCCCCCATATCCACTTGTAGAGGTTGAGAAGGAAAAGGAATGAGATAACAATGAGATCCAACAACCTCCTTTTCCTGAGCGCTTGATCCACCCTAGTCAGCACACCCCAACGGAGACTGAACTCCTGGAGAATTAGAAAATTTTTGTGTAAAGATACCACTTCTCCATGCCATTAAGGATGTCCCTATATACAATAGGCTCATCAAATAAAATTTCTTCAAGAAACTTGGGAGGAGGAAAAGAGATACCCCCACCGTCAATGTGGTAGGACAACTGTCTGACCTGCTACTGGGGAAGGTGATATTTCCAAAATACCTGGACCCTGGTAGTCCAATTGTTGATGTGCATATAGATGGTGTCATATTCCCCAACACTCTGATTGATCTAGGGTCTGAAAGCCAACCTTGGATGGAAGTGCACTCAGTTGAGACAACCTATGAAATCACTAAGGCTTTTGAGTTTGGCCCATCAAAATCTCTGAAAATCAACCCAAACCTCTCGAATGAAGAAGAGAAGTATCTATGCCAACTTTTGGAAGAAAATCTTGAAGCATTTTCTTGGGAGTACAAGGACATGAAAGGGGTGTATCCTTCAGTATGCAGGCACCACATTTACATCAAAGAAAGATGCAAGCCTGTGAGGCAACCCTAAAGAAGGATGAACCCAGATCTGAAGGACATAGTCAAAGAAGAGCTGCAGAAGTTATTGGATGCAGGGTTCATATAGCCTTAGTCAAAGAGTCTGAAAGCCAACCTTGGATGGAAGTGCACTCAGTTGAGACAACCTATTAAACCACTAAGGCTTTTGAGTTTGGCCCATCCAAATCTCTGAAAATCAACCCAAACCTCTGGAATGAAGAAGAGAAGCATTTATGCCAACTTTTGGAAGAAAATATTGAAGCATTTTCTTGGGAGTACAAGGACATGAAAGGGGTGCATCCTTTAGTATGCAAGCACCACATTTACATAAAATAAGGATGCAAGCCTGTGAGACAACCCCAAAGAAGGATGAACCTGGATCTGAAGGACATAGTCAAAGAAGAGCTGCAGAAGCTATTGGATGCAGGGTTCATATATCCTATATCTGACGGTGAGTGGGTATCTCCTCTTGTCCTAGTCCCAAAGAAGAATTGGAAGTGGTGAGTTTGTGTTGATTATCGAGAACTTAACAAAGCCACCAATAAATACCATTTCCCTTTGCCCTTTATAGACCAAGTCTTGGATGGCCTTGCAGGGAAGAAGTTATTTTCCTCCTTAGATGGGTTCAGTGGGTACACTCATATTCAAATCAACCCTGAAGACTAGGATAAGACCACTTTTACTTGCCCTTGGGGTACCTTTTCTTATAGAGTCCTGCCCTTTGGGTTATGCAACACCCCAACTACCTTCCAAAGATCTTTCCTGAGCATATTTTCTGAGTTAGTCCATGACTCTGTCGAAATTTACATGGATGACCTCACACCATATGGGGATGAATTCTAGGAAGCTCTCTCCAATTTGGGTAAAGTACTAAGGAGGTGCATTGAGATGCATCTCTCCTTGAGCCCAGAAAAGTGTGAATTCTTGAAGAAAGCAAGGGTTGTATTAGGACACCCCATATCCCAAGTAGGAATATAGGTAGACCTGAACAAAATCACTATCATCAAAAGGGTACCTGCTCCTCAAAAGCAGAAATATGTCAGGAGTTTCATAGGCTTAGTTGGTTACTATAAAATATTCATCAAATATTTCAGCAAGATGGCTTTGCCATTATTTGGGTTATTGGCCAAATATTTTGAGTTTATTTGGTCCGACCCTTGTCAATAGCCTTTCGATCTCATTAAGGAATAATTGACTAATGCCCCCATCCTCCGAGGTCCAAATTGGACTCTTCCTTTCCACATCCACATTGATTCATCCAAAAAAGTTGTAGGGGAAACATTAGGAAAATTAGAGGACAAAATCCCTTATGCCATTTATTTCATCAACAAGAATTTGTCCAAAGTCGAGTTGAATTATACTGTTACTGAGAAGGAGATGTTGGCCATTGTACATGCATTGAACAAATTCAGGAATTATGTAACTAGATATCAGACTTTTTTCCACACTGACCATGCATCCATCAAGTATTTAATGAACAAAACATATTTCAATTCTAGGATAATTAGATGGTTGTTACTTTTGCAGCAATTTGATTTGACTATTGTTGATAAACCTGGAAAGGAAAATGTCATTGCATATTTTTTGTATAGGTTAGTTCTCCCTGCAGGTGAAGAAGGAATGGTGGATGATTGGCTTCCTGATGAACACCTCTTTGCCATATCAGCACTCTCACCATGGTTTGCTGATATAGCCAACTACTTGGTTGCTAGAAAACTCCCTCCTAATCTTTTATTTAGGAAGAGGAGCAGAATCATCAGAAAAAACAAACCTTTCACATGGATTAGGGGAATACTTTCAAGCTAGGTCCTGATCAAATCTTAAGAATATGATTGAGGGAGGAAGAATTTTTTGATATCCTCTATGAATGTCATGACAACCCATGTGGAGGCCACTTTGCTTCAAATAGAAATTCTTACAAAGTTTTGCAGGCAGGATACTATTGGCCTACCCTTCATCAATATTCTAGAAGATACACCAGCAGGTGTGACCATTGTTAGAGGATGGGGAAACCCACAAAAATGGATGAAATGCCTTTACACCCTCAGGTGGATCTTGAGCCATTTGAAAGGTGGGGCATGGACTTTGTTGGACCCATTGATACACAATCCAGACAAAAGAAATATATCATAGTTTGCACTGATTACCTGACAAAGTGGGCTGAAGAAAAAGCATTGAAGGTAGCAACCGAGGAGAAAGTAGAAAAATTTCTGAGGGAGAATGTGTTTTACAAATTTGGATATCCCAAGAAATAGTGACTGATCAGGGATCACAGTTCACCTCTCACCTCATTGAGAATATTTTGAGGAAGCACAAGATTAAGCATAGAACTTCTACTGCCTATCAGCCTCAGGTGAATGGATAAGTAGAAGTAGCTAATAGAGATTTAGAGAGCATCCTCACCAAGGTTGTGAGTAGAAGTAGAAAATATTGGGCAGACAGATTGGTAGAAGCTACTTGGGCCTACAACATTACTTGGAAGACAACAAAAGGATTCTCTCCTTATGAACTAGTCCATGGTAAGAAATCTCTACTTTCACTTAAGTTTGACTTCAATACTTTAAGAATTGCAGCTGAATTAAATATATATCTATAAAATTCCCAAAAAAAGAGGTTTCTGCAACTAAATGGATTGGATGAGTTCATAATGAAATCACTTCTTAACACAGAGGTAGTTCAGCTACAAAGGAAGGTATGGCATGACAAGAACATCAAAGAAAAGACCTTCCAAGAAGGAGATTGGGCGCTATTGTATGATTCAAGGTTTAAAGATTTTAAAGGCAAGATGATGACAAGATGGTTAGGACCTTACACAATGGAAAAATGTATTGATAATGGTGTAGTTCAGATCAAAACCATAAATGAGGAAGGAATCCCCTTTCTTGTCAATGGTTACAGACTTAAAATTTACAAGAAGCCTTTGTCAAAGTAGTTTATAACTAATGCTAGTAGAGGGGAGAAATCCGTGTTTCACTTAAAAAATAAAACAAAGAAAAAATAATAAGCTCGTGGGTTGAAAACCTCGATGGAGATAGCTCACTTTCTAAAAAAAAAGGGAAAAAGAGGATAAAGATCCATGGGTGAAAACCTCTCTGAGGTGCCCAAGGCAAGTTCATGGGTTAAAAACCTCCATGGAGGCAGCTCACTTTCTTTCAAAAAAAAAGAGAAAAAGAACAACAAAAAAAAATACATCTGCATCTATGTGTTTTTTGTGTTTGTTATTTTGCAGGTTGTTAATGGTTTCTGGAAACACATGGAAGCATTCATAGCTTCCCCTCTTCTATATTTCCATCCATCCCATCATTCAATCCATTCATATTCATAACTTCCTCCATCACCTCCATACACCACACTCCTCCATTCCTAAGCACAATGTTGCAAGGGCGGTAACACACAAACAAATTGCTACAAACATCAGGAAGTTCCTTAAAAAAAACAAAGTTTTTCATGGAATGCCAAGAAGAACAAGAAGGAAAACTGTATAACTGATTCCAGGAGAATAAGAATGCCACCCATGGCATCTCAAGAACCCCACATGACATCCACAACAAAGAGAAACAACAAATAAATATTAGTAGCTCACTCAGGAAGTTGCTCATTCAGCAAGCTGCTCATTCAGAGTAGAGGAATATGGTGAGGAACACAACATCTAATAGGATTTTCTCCAACTTCCAGCTCCTGAAACTACCTTGGAAACAATAGGAAAACTCAGGTATAGCTTCTCACCACTTGCTATACATCCATAATAGCCAGAAATAATTAATTTGCAGACTTAGAGTTTAAGGGGAAGAAAGGTGGCCAGTTAACTCAGTCACCACCGTGAGGTATGACTAGAATAAAATTGGAAGTACACGCCACCTGGGCATGCAAAATAAAATAATTTAAATCAAGTGGAGTAGAGCAGAACGAGGGGATGAAACATGCAGTCCATCATGAACTAACAATATAAGGAAACAACTATCTACAATAGAACTGGAGCTAAGCCGAGTTACATAAGCACTCCAAAATTAGTTACGCTATCTAATAAAAGGATTTGTCGGCTCATGAAAACCAGTAAATTGAAAATTTTTAAATGGAGAGAGACCGACGAAAGCACGTAGTGCTTAAACAAGAAGAGGAAGAACCAACAGAAACAAGAAGGACCAAAAGAAGAAGAGGAAGAACTAGCAAAAACAAGAAGAACCAGACGAAGAAGAGAGACAAAGGGCCAAAGTAAAACAAAAGAGATAGCCATAGAAGTCATAGAGATAGCATAAAGTGGGCAAGAAACAGACTCAAAACACAACACCACATCCCCTAAATACAAAAATATGGTTTCCACCATAGTTCCTCTGAGCGCAAGGAGAAAAAGGCAGACCTCTAGGTATTCCAGAGCTGACAAGAATTAGAGAGAGCTAGAAAATTCTCCCACAAGCCCGATTATCATTGAAGAATCACTAAGGGAGGAGGAAAGAATCGAAGAGATAATGTTGAAGGAGCAGCTGCAGAAGGCACAGACAGAGAATGTAACACTAAGGAGCAATTGCAACAAAAAGAGGAGCAAGTAGCCACCATGGCAGACTTATGCATAGAAGCCCTTCAACACAGATTCCCCTCTGACTCATATGCTATGTAGCTCAAATAACAATGGCTTCTATTTCAAATAAAAACTCTAGCCTCCCATGGATCACACCCTTTCCAATATTGTAGGAAATTCATGAAGTTCTACAAACAAGCTAACATGGCTGATTAGGAAAATATGGCAGAGTTTTATGTGCATAACTTTGTGCTGAAAAATATAGATATTTGGGACCCCAATCCTATAATGGGGGATATGCAATTAATGGCTCTAGAATCTTGGATGGTAAATGATGACACTAGAGTAGAAGAGATATGGAAGGACATGGGAAGAAGAAATAGATAACCCTTCTCAGACCAAAAGTGTTCAGCACAAGAAGAGTCGTCCTTAACCATCGAGAGATCGAAATGGACCCTACACTAGTGGAAAGTTACCTTCAGACTCAAAACCATGTGATAGGTCACTTTGATGATGTTTCTAGGAATATAGAAGAGGAGTGCATTATGGCTAGCCAGAGGAGATGGAACAAACTCCCTCATAGCCTCAATAACAGGGAGTACCATACTCTAGAAAGACTGAGGGGTGCATTGGAAGGGGCACCATTATACAAGAGGGCCATGCAGGCCAAGAAGATTTGATGGTTGGGACTAAATCTCACCCCACCTTTGCTGTTGGGGCTGACTGACGAAGAGGAAAAAAAATCACAAGATAGAGAATGGGAGAATGCATAAAAGAATAATGGTTTTTACCCCCTTGGGGAAACTCCCACACTTCTTCCTCAGGAAATTAGGGGGGCTATTAGAGCCTTAAAGGAAATGCAGGAGGAGGATTTGTTGGGAAAAATGAAGAAAAAGAATAGTGTCACAAATGGAGAGAGTGACATGGTAAAAATAGGGAGAGTGACATGGTGTCATTGTATTCTTAAAGTATCTATCTGTTGTGGTAACCAAACACCATCATGGTTGCCATCAAGTCCAAAGGGGGAGATTGTTGGAAATATGGTGCAGGATGTTGTCCTTGATGGCAACCCACTAAATGAAGATGAAGACATGCGACTGTTGACATATGTTGTCCTTGATGGCAATCCACCTGATGAAGTAATGCTTGACTTGATGGACTTAGTAAATGATGTAAATCTGATGTGATATAATGTTTGATGCTGAGTGTTGTCCTTGAAAGGTAAACCCCTTGATGAAGATGATGACAACTTACTTGATGAAGTTGTGCTTGATAGAATATGTTCTTGATGAAGGAAATCTGATGTATCTACAGTGAGTACAAAAGGCAATGAAGAAAGGATTTCAGCATGTGCTAATTCTATGATGAAAAAGAGTATGTCTCTAGGTATACGCGGATTGGCCTAGGGGAAGTCGCGTATGCATGCGGAAAGGAACGTTCCAAGTCGCGTATGGGCAAAAGCGCTCAAAAAGTGCAAAACCAGGGGTAACCACCATGGTATTGACCCATTGTATTGGGTAATGATCCGCCTAATTGACCCCGTCTAGGTAGTTTTGGGCTCATGGTATTGTTTTGGCCCATGGTATTGAAAAAGGGGCTCATGGTATTGAAAAAGGATAAACCTATATAAGGAGAAGAAATTCATTGTGCAAATTATGAGAGTGGGTGCAAGATGTCTGAGCTTGAATGAATACTTCTCTCTGAAGTATATCTGAATGGAAAGGGTTACACTTGAATGATAAATCTGAATGTATGATGCACCAATGATGAAGAAGGGGATCTAGATCTGAATTGCCCTTGTATTTGCTAGATCTGATTATGGAAGGCTTAGATTCGTGATGAGGCGAGCATCCAGGCGAACATCTGTCTGAAGCAAAAGGGTAGATCTGAACTGAATATCTGATCTGATGAAGTATGCTGCTCTGTAATGATTGAAGATCTATACGCTACTTCGTCGCGGAGGAAGCGTCAGATATACGCGCTCATTAAGAGAAAGCGTATGCTATTAAAATATACACCAGTAAAAGACACGCTCGGTTTGTGTGATCGTTTACATACGCGACATCGGGCAGCAAAAGCAAGATAGGTGCAACCAGGGTTTCATTGTAAATAAAGGGTATGAAATATCCTTCAATACTCAAATCAGAGCCGCTTAGTCCGATCCTGTGTTGATAAGTATCTGTTGGTGATGTATGTTTGAGCTTAAAAGTATGGAAAGGGTCCAGTTTGAAAATATGATGAAATGTGGCCTGCAAGTTGAGTTCTATTGAAGTTGTTGGATCCAGTGTGAAAATTGATGAAACGTGGTCCAAGGTGGTGCTGAGGGTTGTAGCCTTCAGTCAGGGGGTTGTAGCTCCCTTCCAGGTGAGGCTGGTAAACGAGATCGTGGGGTTGTAGCTCCCTTCCAGGTGAGGCTGGTAAACGAGTCAGGGGGTCGTAGCTCCCTTCCAGGAGAGGCTGGTAAACGAGCGCAGGTGGGTGCTCACAGGTTAACTAAGAGGGCGTCAAATATATAAAGAAAGCCAAACATATAAAATTTGAAGACATATGCTGTAATATTTTTTCTTATAATAAAATATTGAAGGTCAGAGTAACCCAGAAATGGGTATTTTTCCATCAGTTTCACTAAACTCTGTTTTTGAGTGTGATGATTGTGTATACTTATTCTGCTCTTACTGCATGTTTACTGTTTATTGAACATTCGATGAATGAATGATGGAATGATATAAGCAAAGAACTAATGACATAAATAGATATCTGTGTATACGCGAGTTTCGTAAAGGGTATCCGCGTATATACGCAAGTCTGGTTCAGGAAAGTAGCGTATGCGCTTTAGAAGCAAGAAAAAGTAAAAAGTTTTGATTATGCAGTAAATACTGATTCACCCCCCCCCCCCTCTCAGTATTTTTCCCAACAATTGGTATCAGAGCGAGGTCCTTCTGCTGAAGCTTGATCGCTTGAAGGAGATCCGTCGCAATGGGAAAGAAGCAAAAGAAGAAGGTTACTCAAGGAAAGAAGAAGCCTCAGAAATCATGTATAGAAGAAATTGAAGGAGATGAAACAGGTATTGATCGTTGCTCTTGTATTTTACTTAATTGTATATGCAAGGATTATTATAGTGAAAGTGAAGATGAAGAAGATTCTGACCAAGCTCTACAAGTGCTCATGGCAAAGAAGAAGGCTACTCAAAGTAAGGAGATAGCTGAATTTCACAAAAATGAATCAGATAGTGATTAGGGTCATCCCTTGAAAGATCTTAGTTGTGCAAACAATGGTGATGATAGTGAAGAATATGCTATCGAAGCTATCAAGATTAAAGATGAAGATAGTAAGAGAAAAGTTGTGGATCTAGAAGAAGTTATCAAAGATCAACAAAGAAAATTTAATGAGAAGGATTCTGCTAACAAAGCTTTGGTATTTAGACTGAAAAGTATGTTCGATGATGTATACAGTCGAAGTAAAGGGTATCAAGCTGGAATCATCTCTCTGCAAGCAGAACTTGAAG